>VZTO01010861.1:0-40187 GCA_013400615.1 Syrrhaptes paradoxus
ATTGAACAGCACAGGTCCCAGTGTCACTCTCACCTGAGTGTAGAGTCCAAAGCAGCAGCACGGCCACACATCATCTGAAAACCAAAGAAATCTGCACGGGGTGGATGTTGCATGTCAGCATGCTGTCTGGTTACAAACGATGTGTCCGTAGATAACTGTGCAGTCCCCTAGCCTGGCCCACGGAGAAAAAAACCTCTGCTTTATAAAAATTATTGGCATTCCTCCCTGGAGAGTCTGTTGATTTTTTTTTTTTTTTCAGATGATGACAGCCAGCCAGGCTGTCAGGTGTTTCTGCTGTTCTCTAATTCCGGAGCAGGCTTCCTGAGGAGATCTGGCACTGTTGGCTTCAGCTTTCTGTTAACTCCATCCTGGAAGAACTGCTTCGGTGTGTGCTTGCGTCCGCAGGCTGCCTCTGCCTTTCCTGAAAGTGGACAGTACTCACCCTTCGAGAAGCAGTACCACACAATGCTATCTGAGAAACTAGTTTCAGCCTTTTATTTAAAACAGGAAATAAATATCAGGAGTATGGGTAGAAGAGAGTCAATAGGAGGCAGTAAAGCTCCTGTTTTTGTCCTCAGTCTTAGGGATTTTAACTTTTACATTTTCAGGCTGAAATAGCTTAGCATAGTCTATTTCTATATATTATTTTTTTCCTTTTTGAAGTCCCAGTAAAATCACTACACCTTTTTTTTAACCACAGCATATAGATGTGTGTGTTTACACACCTCTGCAGTTAGAGAACACAGGATTTTTACGCAAAAGTTGTTGTGAAAAATCATATAACTGAAATGAGACGGGATATAATGTTGCAAGTTTGACTTTGTGAGGTCTAGAAGTTCTTATGAGCTTGAACATTGTCTTTATTAAAACTGAAAATGTACTGTGACGTGCACTAATGATTTATACTAGCTGGCAAAGTACCTAGCTAAGAAAAGCACGTGTGCATGCATCTGGAGCTGTGTAACTTAACTGCATGCTGCAAAATATACAAAAACCATACAGGTGTAGGAGGTGGTGGTGTGTTTTTAGAGGGTATACAGCTAATTGACTTTAGAGGTGCTGGATCTGCGTCTAGGCAATGAATGTGAGATCAGCAATCGGTTGTACCTAATTTTCCAAACTATGTTGTCGTTGTTTTATTCCAGGCAACAGAATCTTATTATCATTACATTCTTTTTATAGATTTTATTGTATTAAATCGACAGACAATGATTTTAAAACCTCTAGGTGCAAACTCTGGGAAATAAAGTTTATTTTTGAAAGGTTACTTTTAGCTTTGTTCATCAAATGTATACTCAGCAATAGGCCAGAGATGACATATTATCGGTAATATATTCCAGAACAATGAGTTTAAAGAAAAAGCAAGGTGAATGTATTTTCCAGATGCTCTAGAAGAGAGAGTGGCAGAAGTTTATCTGTAAACATAAGTAAAGAATGCATCTGTTTTAAATGTCAGGTCATTGTACAGGTGTGAATCTGAATTGTATAATGGGGTAAATAAGAGAAGAATCAGGCCCTCTAGCTACTGTTGGCAAAGTGTGATTCAATGAAAGAATAATCCAGTTAAATGAAAAGGCCTCTGTATATGGAATTACTCCAAAATGTAATTCATAGAACAATGTGTGCTATTGAAATGTACTTAAAAGAAAAAAAGGAAAAACAACCAAAAAAAAAGAAAATAACAAAGAGCTGTTCAAAGGGTTCTTTTGTATCACAGGCTCATGCTTTTAGGAGTAGTTCCCAGCACACAAGCTGTACAGGGAGAGGAGGAAGAGAGGAAGAAAGGAGGAAAGATAATTTCCCCACCCCAGCTCCACAGGTGCTGTAGCAGTGATGAGGTTCCCGAGGTCCTGAAGCACCTACCCTGAGAAGGGCCAGAGGAAAGAGAGGAAGAACAGAAGAGCAGACTCCATTGCCAAGGTCCAGCACATCCCCATTTGTCATGTATTTCATTAATTTTACTGTCTTTTTTCAAAAAAGTTGATCCTTGCTAGATATCGCCGTCTTACAGCAGTCAGTCTGAAGTTTTTAGAGCTCTCGTGTCGCAACAGGATTGTGACTGTGCCCAGGGCTGCACAGGATGCAGGACCTGAACCCGTCTGGTTTTGTTTGGACTTTCCCAAGACTGAGTTTGAGTTCCACTGAGTGCAATGGGATAAGTTTGTGTGCATTACACGTGCACTTAAATACTACGAAAGAAGCTTATTGGTGTGACTAATGTAGGCAGACTGTGTGTCTTGAGTGTGCAGATGGTAAGGCTGTTTTCATTGTCAAGTGAGAGTGCCTAGTTAAGGCTTTTTTCCCTGGATTTATGGAAGTTGTATGTTCCTAGATTCTTAGGATAATTCAGGCTGAAAGAGACATCAGGAGGTCAGCTGGTCCAACCTTTTGCTCAAAATAGGATCAGCTGTCAGGTCAGACCAGGTGACAGTGCTTTACCCCAGTGTGGTTTTGAAAACTTCCAAAGTTGGAGACTTTCAGGACAACCAGTTCCGTTGCTTATCCTCACAGACAATATTTCTGCTGTCTAGTCTGAATCTTTCTTGTTTCAGCCAACATCTGTGATCTTTCATCCTCCTTTGAGGCAGCTCTGTGAGGAGCTTGTCTCTGTCTCCTCGGTGGGCTCTCAAATCTCCATCTCGTACGAGCCCGGGTCCCTTGGCATCTCCCTCACAGGGCAAGTGCTCCAGTCCCTTGCCCGTCTTGGTGGCACTGTGCTGAGCTGGCTCTAGGTTATTGACATCTGGTTTGTGTTGGGGGTCCCAAACTGGATGCAGTTTTCTCCAGGTGGTCTCCTGAGTGCTGAGTAGTACCGAGGGACAGTCACCTCCCACAACTCACCGGCTCTGCTGCTGTTAACAGCCCGGGATGCCGGTGGCCTTCTTTGCTGCCGCAGCACACTGCTGGCTCGTGCTCATCAGCCTTTCAGTGGTTTTTTGTTAGTTTCTTTGTCATGATGATGTTCCAATATCTAAATTTACAAATATCAATTTACATCCTTTTCACGTTGTCTTTTTGCCAGTTTCATAGGCAGAAGTTTTTTGGAAAGCCAGGAATTTGCCGGTATAAATTTTTGTTTATTTGCTTGAGGAAACCACATGAAATCTTTAGGTCTGGATCATTTAAAATGATACCTGCGTGATTTGATTGCTGCTCATTACTGAGGCATGGTTTGAACTAGCAAGAGGAAGTTTCGTCTCAAATGTGTATTTCAAGGCCAAAAATCACTCTCACGACAATTTTTCTTGAATTTCACTCAGCACCACTTACAGTTTGCCCAGTAGCTTGTGGTTTAACCAGAGTGTATATTTTAGAAAGACAGTTGGTTTTGTGTAAGTCCTTCTCATTGCTTTTAAAACTGACACTGAAGGTACTCGACAGCTTTGGGATGTGGTAAACATCAGCCTATAGACTCGATTGGACTGAAACCATTAATTAATGTGACACATGAGGATTTTTCTAAGTCAACTTAGACCTGACAGTGCTGAGTGCCTTCAGCAGAACTTGTAGACGCTTTCGTTCCACCTGTGACCTTCGGTCACTCGTTCCCCGCTGCGGTTACACTGGGTGTAATTGGCTGTCTGTAAAAACATGGATTTATGTTGGTGTTTTGCTGGCAGACTACCAGAAATACATTGCAATTTTTTTTTTTTCTTTCGGTTCCTATCTTCAAGAATACGATGTGAACCATTTGTTCTTTAGAGACCTGTTGACTAAAGAAAGCAGCGCCATCTGGCTTTTTGTTTCTTCTATAGACTGAATATTTCATGCAGTATATAAAAAAAATTCCAGTATAGCCAGTTTAATAGCACTGTGTTGACATGTTTTCACTTCATTAAGTGCTTATGCTTGCAATTATTTTCCGTTGTTGGCATTTCTTCTTTTATTTGCTGAGTGACTTTTTTATTCTTGTTAAATCTTGATGGTTGCATTAGATGTGACTAATCTTCTCTGGCTTAGAATAAAATAATCAGGGGATTAAACTGTAAGTTATTAATAGTTCATAAAATAAAGAAAAAGCAGTCAAGAATATCATAATGTCCATTGCATAGCCCCCCAGATGTAAAACCATCTTTGTATTTACAGGGTATTTGTTGTAATTCATTCATACCTGCTTTTGTTGTAAGCTTTGTGAGGAGCTTACATGGAGTGTGAGTTCAGGGAAACTACCCCATTAAGATGCATATTTTACTTTTTAAACTTTGTCTACTGTGTCGGTTTCTGCCATCCGCTGAACCGTGCTGCAAGCACCTCGGTTTAACGCTCCCGTTACTCATGTGAAGAAGCTGAGCATCAGTCCAGTGTTACAAACTGAAACACTGAGGTATGGAGGGAATGAACTAGAACTGATAAATAATGTTTTAAATGGGACATAGATAGATGGAGTCTAGATCTAAAAATGTGATTTTTAAAACCACTGCCTAGTTGGAGATTAAAATCAATAGCTGTGTTTCTACCTGAAGTCAAGAACTGTTTGCATTGAGCATCTTAATGCTGAAGCCAGGCTGAAATCTAAAGGCAGGTTAACCCATCTCCCCAGGGCTCTGCTCCCCGTCTGCCCCAGGGCACGTGCACTTTGTGTTAACCAGACTGGGATCCCTCCAGGCTGCAGGGGTAAGATGTTACTTTACTTTAAATTGTGGTCCTTAGAGAGGCGAGTTGGTAGCTTTAGACAAAAATTTGGAGCTACGCCCAGAAGTGGGAGGTCCAAGGTCTAAGCCCAGCGTGGAGCTGCTCAGGGGGTGCTTAGGGAGGCAGAGGGAAAGCTCATCTGAAATCACGCTTACCCCAATCCAGGAAATTTTTCCCTTAGCGGTGACGTGACATGAGCACACGAGGTGCAGAGTTCCCTGCCTAGCACAGTGTGACAGCCGTGGTGACAGGCCTTGGGGCGCAGGTTTGAACCTCTCTTACTGGGAAAGGGTTGAAGATAGCTAAGTACTCTGACAGCTACGCTGCTGCCGATTAAAAGGGAAATGCCATTGCTTCTTTATTTTAGAACAAAAAATTTCACCCATCTCTGGGGGGGGGGGAGGAAAGTCATTCTGGTGTCTGGTCTGTGGATCTTAAATGAAACTGAGAGGCTTCCTGCTCTGTCTGAGGACAGAAGGAGAAGCTGCCAGTTTGAAACACTCTCAAGCCAGGTGTACTGATGACAGTGGGGCCAAAGGGAAATCCAGCGTGCTGGCTGCTTCGAATCCTCTTGTGATAGACCAGCCAGGTACCAAACACAGAATCCCCACATTTGCTTTGGGATCAGGTGCTGCAGGATGAACTATCGCAGGATGGAAGTTCTGTACTGGACCGGGTTCCTAAGGGACGTTCAGGTGACTAAATACAGGCTGCACCCGTGCTGGGAGCAGAACCCGGGTGTCCTGCCCGTATTCACCGCCAGCCTGCGTGGCTCAAGGAAAGCTGTTCTGAAGGCAGGCAGGCAGAGTTGAATCTTTGGGGCTAGAACTGCCTCTGCTGTGGATCACTCCCGCAGTGCAGCTGGTTGCCAGGAGGTCTGACTGTGAAGCCCCAAATCCAGCAGTCAGGGTGATGGATTGTAAGAGGGTTACAGTCAAAGGGGAAGTCATTAGTCCCTTTGGAGGATTTCCTTCTTGAGCACCATCAAATCTGACTTCTTAAGTAGACAGAAGGAGCGAGATATGAATTTATCTTTCTCTCTGGCACTGCTTTGCTGCAGGATTGATATACAAACGAGAGGGAATCAATGACTGACAGACAGGAAATGTTCTAATGCTGGGGCCAGGGCAACTGTGGTTTGGATATTGCTGCATCCTGCATTTCTAGGCACTTGGCTTTTATTTCAGAAGAGAAACTCTGATGGTGGTGTGGGAGAATAAAGGATGCTTTTACCAACACACTGGGCAATCTCAGAACCTTTATAAAGGCACTGCTACTAGAGACTCAAAAGTGCAAAACGGGAATTTTGAAATGCTTAAGGAAGAGAAGTTTGACCAAGTAGAGGTTTCTGGATGAAGACAGAAATAACCACCTTTACATTTTTAGGGAAAGAAAACACAGTATCTGTGGCTTATAAAGGGGAATCAGGAAGATGAGAAGGAAATCTGTATCTGGAGCCCTGAGCCTGTCTGCATCGTGCATTAGTCACCATGTCACTAGTTTGTAGTACGGTGCAAATTTTTCAATTACTGTCAGCAATTATGGTTAATCGCTTTCTTGGTAAGTGACGTTTTGAATTTGCTTGGCAAATGCTTCTGCAGTGGTGCTGGCTGTATGGGAAGTGAAACATTATTTATTACTCTAAACTTATACCTTCTTAAACTGCTGCTGTCAGAATAAATACAAAATGTGAGAGAAAAACCTGCTCTGATGTACTTAATTGCACCTGGTCTGTCACCTACCTACAAATGCATTGCCCTGAAACCTGCAAACCTTATGTGAAGATGAAACGCTTAAAACCAGGGCTGCTTTCCAAGCCAATTGACTAGAAATATTGTAGGAAAACTAAGGATTCAAATTTACCCCCATTTGAGAGATGCCAATTTCTGATTACATGTATGTTCCAAATAATTCTTGCCTTAACGCCTTAAAAAAAGACCAGAACTCAAACTCCAGACAGCTTCAGCTTTGGGACCTTTGTGTCAGACCCATTTGCAGTATCAAAGCCCACGTGTTTCAGACATGAAGATGGACTTTAACATCCTGGTTTGAAAATGCACTTATTTTTTAAGTGTTCTTACCTTACACAAATTCAAATACTTTCTTTCTTTTTATTATTTTGGTGAAGGCTTAGAAGCGGCTGTAAAATAGGATCAAATATGAGGTATGTGTATCAGCTAGCATGTGAAGGGATCCATCCTGTTCTGTTCTTCCAGAACAGCAAGGTCATTAGGAAACTCCATGAGATATTTATGTCCATTTTCACTGAGAGGTGAGACCAGTGTGCTCTCAGGTGGGCTTTCCGGGAACTGAACAGTCTTTGGTAACCTTAGGGACAGTCTGAAGGTGAGTTCACAATTTTGATCCTTCGAACACTTGCAACAACACACTGCCAGATGGTGTTTATCCAAGTCATAAAGAAAACAATGCAAAATAGAGATTGCCACTATTATATGTGATGAATTATTAGAAATTGGCTTCTGGGATTTTATTACTGATATTGAAACAGCTCCATTTTATTAAAGGAAATTTAATCCACCAAGTATATACAAAGCTTGTCTGTCAGTTTATCTGACTATCTACCCCACAATATATTTTCTTCTTTTTTTCCTTTTTNGTCACAAGCAGAAAGGAAAGGGCATCTTTGGTCAGTGGTCTGACTAAGTTTGTTCTGATGCTGTTCAGGATACAAAATGTGTGCCTGTATTCCCATGTTGTAGTAGTGATCCCAAGAAGTTATTTGCTTTGCTTTTCCATGGTTACCTTACTGTAGACAGCATTACTGTCCGTTCAGGAAATTAATTGAAAGTATAACTAAGGACAGTTACACAAGGCTTGAAAAAAATATAACCCCACAGAACACAAACAGCACAACTTAACCAAGAGCATGTTGCAATTCCTTAACCTGTTTTAATTCTTTGAAAGGATTTGAAAACGGCTGATTTAACTTCCATTTTTCACAAAGCTTTTAACAGAGATCTCCCTTCAAGCTCTCAGGGAAGGGGAGGAAGGAGCCGCATTGCCCTGCAAATTAAACTCTGGTGAAGTAGCTGGAAACAAAGTCATAAAACTGTTTCTGCAAGTAATACTGCGTCAGTGCTGAGGTCGGGGGTATCGGCAGTTTTGGGAAGGCTGCTGCCTCTCGCCAGGAGAGAGTTTCCAGCATCCCTCGCCCTGATCCAGCTCTGAGACAAGGGACCGGTGGTGCAGCAGAGTGAAGAAGGCTTTTCCTCCTGCAGGACCTCTGTGCCATCCCTTCAGAGGGGCTGTGGATAACAAGGACAATAAGCCGCTTGTATGCAGAGGCCATCGGATACCTTGGTATTACTGCCCGTGCCGACGAGTCTGGATCTGCACTGAAAGGAGAAAGCTGCTCTGTGTTCCTAGTGTGAGTTAGAAGCCAGAAAACAAGAATATGGTGAAACCTGCTTTCAGAAATTACTCAAATGCCACAAAAGGCTTCTCAGTAACGGTAAACCCGGCCTGTAGACAGTACATTTGTGGATGCTTTGGGTTAGCCTCTCGAAGTATGATTCTAGGCTGCAATTGTAGGCTTTCGGATGGGTTTTCCTGTTGTAGATCCAGCAATTGAATTCAAGAAAGGAGAGTAGGATTTAAAAGCATCCTATCTCCCCATGTAGGTGTGCAGGTCCAGAGACAGCTTTCTTTGCTTTAGAAGCTTAAGGGTCTCTAGAGCCATTCTCTTCAAACACAGTTTGGTATAAATTTGCTGTGAGAAGCAGCTACGTGTTACTGGAAAGACCAGGAGCCAGGCTAAGGAAAAGATTCTGAGTAAGTGTGGACATAACATTCTCACTTTGCTGTTCTTTCATGGTGCCAGTGATTTAAGAAACAACCAATGACTGTGTGTTATCCCACTAATGTATATACTGAGACGTACCAAGGAGAGAGACATAAGCTGTCTCCCCACCCAATATTTATATCATAGCTGGAGATACTGTAATATAGAGAAGAGCTGTGTATTCTGGCTGCCAGACTATATTCCTGGATCTGCTAATGCAATTCTGCTGAAGCGGAGCAGTCATTCTGATGCATCTTTAAAGAGACTTTTTATTTTTAAAGTGAAATAACTCTTGGGGAGGGAGCTGCTATCAACATGATTTCCAAACAGGAGATGTATGGCTGAGCACTGCCTGTGTGCCGTGCATCTTCTGCCAGCGGGCAGGGAACCTGTGCTTTCATGAGCTGATCCAGATCTTGCTGAAGCTGAAGGAAATCCTGCACTGAGCTTTTGCTGAGCGCATTGAACATGAACCAAGACTGCAGTAAAAGGTATAAAATGAAAGTGTTTCTTTCAAATAAATAAGAAAAGACATTGGATACCTGCTCTGTAGTTTGCATGTTTCGTCTCCTTTGCCTTACTCTCTAATTGCCTCGCCTGCTTTAGATTTTCTACGTCTCACTGTTTCAGTTTACATCAAGTCTACAGCTGCGGGTTTCTCTTTTTAGCTGTTAGTTTTTTGTAGGTATAAAACACGCTAGCAGGAGGGAGAACCAGGCTGCTTTCAGAACAAAAATGTGCTGCCTGTATCAAAAGTTCCATCTGCCTTCAGAGTCTGATTGGAAAAAAACATATTTAAAGTCTGTATTGCTGTGGGGTTTTGTAGTGTCAAGGTTTTTGTTGTTGTTTGGTGGTTTGTTTTTTTTAAGGTAAATGTAGATTATTTGTCTGGTTTTCTCCATCTGCCTCCTTGCTACTCCCTATTTTGCCTGCTCCGTCCTCCTGTGCTGTCTTCCCTGTCCCCAGTGTTTTAAGCACTCTTTTGATCCTCTGGAGCATATCCAACAGTTTCTCTATGTGTGCAGAGCGAACAATTCCTTTTTGTAGGCTCTGCGCAAATGTTTCTATCACGGCTCTTTGAGCACATGTGCTGGCTTACCAGGGAAGGCAAAATTCTTTGTTCCTTACAAAGCCCTTGCTGCTGTAAGACGAGGGAGCTGCGGGTCGAGATGAAAGCAGCACATGTACGCTTGCACGGCGCACGGTGGCTGTGCTCTAGCCCTGCGTCAAGGCTTGGTTGGGTTTGGCCCATCTGCATTGCGCAGGAATGTTTCGACAGCTTTGTGGCAAGCAGCATAACCTTTTTCATAGCACCACCAGCAATGCCTTTTCTTTTTTTTTTTTTGTTTTGTATCAACAGTCCTGGGGAAAACGATGCATTGTATTGAAATCAGATAGAAAGTTGCTTGGTGTGGGGGGAATGCAAATGCTGCAGCCAGCGTGTGCGTTGTATTCTCTCTGACCGCCTTCCTCCTCAGGAATTCCAATCCATCATATGAAAACGAGAAGTCTTTGGTTCAGACAAAGGTTAGGTGTGTTACTCATCATTCTAGAACTAGGCTTTGAATTAAGCTTTGCAGAAAACCTGATGCTCAGCTGAACACTTTTCAGCTCCGGGTGAGCGCAGGGTTGGTCCAGGGAACAACATCCTGCAAAGTCTTTGGAAGAGATGGGAAAATATCTCTTGGGGAAGATTCAAGTTGCCAATTAAATTTTAATTATATACTTTTGCAATATGAGAGCAAAGGTTGGGTCTAAAGCCTTTATTCAGTCCTATAAATAAATTAAAGCCCTTAGGTGCATTGGTCATCATTCAAAAGACAGCTTTAGCCGCTAAACACCATCACATCGTGTGGGAGAATGTGGAATGGTGACTACAACAGCACAATGACAGAAAATTAAAAATTGGCTTCCACTGCCAGTTTAAGATGGTAAATATGTACAGTGATGGAACAAACACAAGTGAGACGGTCAAACATAATTGGAAGCAGCTGATTATTTATCTGTACTGGTTCTTGTTCTGTACGGGGGGTCGTGATGGCAGCAAGGTGAGAGAGCTGGCGCAGGGTTCTTTCAGGATCTCCATAAGAAAGGCATGACAACAAATGGCTTAATAAGGTAACTGCCTTAATAAGAAGTAAGAAGAGCATAGATAGCAATTACATTGTACGTCCCTTTAGATGCTGGGTACCCTGAACTGATGCAGAGCCCAGACTGATTTTCCCCTGCTGCACTGCACAGGGCAGAGCAGATGCTGTCTGTGGAGAGAAGCTCTCTCTTTTGGTCATTTGAGCTAAAGGATGATTTCCCTACAAGAAAAAAACCCTATCCCTAAGGGCTGCTCTCATGAGAACTTCTTGCTGGACTTTCAGGTGGGTGGCACAATCCCGGCACTAGGTGGGGGCTGCCCACCGGCTGGCCGGGCTGATCCTGCATCCAGGGGATTTGTGTATTGCAGCCTGAGCCTGGGAACCACGCAGGGGGTGCGGCACCCCCAGACCTGCGCCTGCTTGGGTTAAACTGTCCTGTGGATCTCCAGCTCCCAAACATGCAATGGTCTCTGTCAGGGTCAGCGTTCCTCCCCTTGATCCAAGTACAGCTTACCTTCCCCAAAGATACCATGAGTTACAGGTGACATTAATAAAGATGCAGATGACATTAATAATAATGAGGCAGTGGCCCAGGCTGCCCAGAGGAGCTGTGGATGCCCCATCCCTGGAGGGGTTCAAGGCCAGGCTGGATGAGGCTTTGGGCAACCTGGGCTAGTGGGAGGTGTCCCTGCCCATGGCAGGGGGTGGCACTGGATGGGCTTTAAGGTCCCTGCCAACCCAAACCCTTCTGGGATTCTATAACATCCAGCCAAGAACACCTCTCACCACCTTTTGTTTAACACCAGCTCCACAGAGCTCCACAGCCTTGCCCATCGTCCCAGTGCGGAGGCAGCCCGGGGCAGGACTGCCTTCCCCGAGCAGAGCCCAGAGGCGGTTCCGAGGTGGTGGTACTGGTCGCGGTAACACAAGTGTCACTCCTGAGAGCATCCAGCACCAGAAGGCTTGTTGCTATGCAAAAGCACAAAGGAGTGTGTAATGATATTCCAAAGAGGAGTCTGTAGATCTGATTTTAAGAAAATGGCTGAATTTCAGTGGAGACATTTACATATTTAGTTTGTATAGCTGGCGTTTGATATTAATTTTAAAAGAAGTCTGTAATTTGCCTTGCTGACTATTGTGTTTTAACTGTGGCACTGTTCTAATTAAATTTTTTTTCCAGCTGCAATTAACTTATGTAAAATCAGGTTTCCAGGGTTTTGGTTTTTTTTTTTCCAAATTTTATGAAGAAAATTGCCTTGAATATGATTACAGTGCCATGGCCTTTCACAGGGCGTTTGTTCGTTGTGTTACACAGTTAAACATGTGTTATTAAAATGCAATAACAGGAACATCATAGAGCTGCAATCGCATTATGAAAACATTATCTTCATGGAATAATGGTACTTGGGGGACACAGTAAAGTACAGGTTTTCACAAAAGCATCTTGAGGTTATTTTACCAGCACGATGATGTCTTTCTAGGCGTGTCATGAGACTTCTGCAATGGCTTTAAAGTGAATGCGTAATAATAATAAAAAATCTTGAAAAGTAGCTCTTGCTTAAAGTTTGCTGACTTAATTTAAGCAATTTGACTACATTTTCTGAGTTGATGTTAATAGCTGGATGATTTTAACCATTGAGAGAGTTAGCCAGTGTACGTATCTATGTATCTACCCTGTATTTAAATGCACATACAGAAAACATCCCTGTGTGGGGGTGCCCATGTAACTCCAGCTGGGATGCAGACCTGTTAAGTGATGGGATATCAACAGATTTATTTTTATTTTGTTTCACTTTTCTCACCAAAAGAGATACATGGTAAAATCTTAAAGCTGGCCTTACCTGTTGGCCTTGTTGAAGCTAGAATTTCAAACCAGGGATTTTAACCCGCAGACAAAGGGAAATATAAAAAAATGCAAACATCTGAAGTTTAAATAGGAGAACATTTTTAAAGCTTTTGAGGGTTTTGTGTGTGTGTGTGTGTTCCAGGTCCATCCTAGTACAACAGGGTAGTAAGAAGAGGGCAAAACTTTTGTACCCTTTGTGGCAATTTTTTTTCCTCTTTATAGGAGATCTGGAATGTAGATAACGTGCTGGCACACGCTGAATGCTCTACAGACACCAAGCAGTGTCTTATTTCCCTGGCAACAGCTGGTTCACTACTTGCTGTAATGTGCCTCAATATCCCGTATACATGGGCAGAAAGATGTTTAATTTATGTAGAAAATTAACAGCAATAATTATGAAATCAGTGTACAAACTTCTTTACATAAAAAAATAAGAACTTGAAGACAAAATGAACTGCACATAACAGCATGAATCAGATATCTCCAGGTAACTCTATAAAGATGGCTTCAGCATTTATATCACTTATGATGGCTCAGCCAGGTCTGGCATGCAGCTAAGGAGGGAATAGATTATTCTGCAGCAAAATGAAGTACTCAGACTGATGTTAATATCATTGCTTATTCATAAACAAGTAGTCATCTGCATTTGTGGAGAACTAGCTCACAACCCATCTCAGCTGCTGGGAAAACGGAGGCACGGGGAAGCTTCTGAGAGCTTACGGACAGCGAGTCCATGCCTTGCAAGCAGCTTTCTCCTGAGGACCAGGTATGTTGGGGTTGTTGCTTTTTTTTCTTGCTTTAGGAGCCTCACTTGAGGGTGATTAAAGACTTGATGAGTGTCTCGGGCTGTGGTAGTGAGGAGGCTCCTTCCCGAACTCTGCCTCTGCGACTCACTCCCCTCCGCACACATGTCCTCCACCCACCAGGTTATCCCTAGGGATGGGCAGAGGAGCCCGCCTGCCCTCAAAGGGAACTTTGGGGCTCTTTGCATTAAGGTGCTTTCAGGAACTGCCTCCACTTCCAGCTCCGGCTGCTCCTCTCTGTGTGTATTTACATGCAAATGCTCTCTTATCTTTGGTGTATTTATACAAGGGTTCTCCACAGCTGTTTAACTTCAATACAGTGGGGTTTTTGTGTCTCCTTACTCTTTTGCATGTTAAGTAAGTTTTGAACTATGGGATTGCTGAAGGAAACTTTTGCTGTTTGGTGGAGTTATGTTTGTGTGGCATGTTTGCTTGGCATCTTCGTGGTTTTGCTGATAAGTGAGCTTGTCAGTGTACAAGTATTGTACAAGCACAATGTGCTGCATGGAGCAGCTCTAACCCGTGAAAGATGACGATAAGAAAGTGTAGTTATTTTACATTGCTGTGTGATTGGCTCCTGAGGTGGAGTTTCAAACAATTGCTCTATTCAAACAGACAAAGGCAGGATGGAAAATTTTCTTTTGACATAGTCTTGGACTCTTAAAGATACAATAAAAATATTGGCATTAACAAAGGAACAACACAAGGTCTTTACAGGTGGAAAGGCAGGAAACAATTTGCCATCTCCTAACGAAATAAGTGTTCTAAAAGCGAAGCATTTCTTTATTCCACAGCTCTTTTAGGAAAGCTATTGCAAGGTTACAAGCTACCGTCTCTCTGGAGAAATGCAAATGTTGTACGTATCCTCAAAAAGGACAAGGAGGACAACCCAGGGAACTGCAGGCTCGTCAGCCCCACTTCTGCCTAGAAAAATCACAGAGCAAGTCTTCTGGGAAGGCAGTTCTGGGCAGGTGAAGGAGGTGACTGGGAACAGCCCATTTACCAAGAGTAACTCATGTTTAAACAGCTTGGTTGCCTTCTGTGCCAAAACGACTGACTCTGTGGGTAACAGGAGAGCAATGGGTGCCGTCTCTCTTGACTAGCAAGGGTTTTCACACAAGTTGAGACTTGAAGAGTTATGGGCTGGATGTGTGTTAGTCTAGTTATGATCTGGTAACAAGATAGACTAACAGGTAAGTGAAAGGCTGGCTAGATTGTTGGGCTCAAAACCAGTTCATGTGCAGCCCAGAGGCAGGTTACAGTGGAGTTCCTTACAGGTTTGTGCTGGGACCTGTCCGGTTTAGCATTATCTACCGGTGACCCAGAGGAGGAGGTGCATGCACCTTCATCTGGTTTGCAGATGACACCAAACTAGGCAGTGCAGTTGGGGCAGGGCCACCTTCAGAGGGACCTAGGCAGGCCAGAAGAAAGGGCCAGTGGGAGCTTAATTAATCCAGCAAGGTCAAATGCAAGGTATTTGCCTCTGCGAGGGACTAACCCTCTGTAAGGCTGCAGGCTGAGGACTGGCTGGGTAGCAGCCTGCTGAAGAAGAACTGGCTGTTCTGACAAACAGTGGGTCAGGAGTGAGTTGGCATCACAGCCTGGTACTGATGAAGACAGGCAGTGTCCCAGCCTCTGTCAACTGGAGCATAGTCACTAGATCAAGAGAAGTGATTTATTTTTTCCTCTACTTTGCCCTCGTTAGACCCTTGACAGAATTTTGTGTTTGGTTTTGGGCCCCTCTGGTGTTGACACACTTGAATGAGTCTAGTGGAGGGTCTGTAAGATGGTCAAGGATCTCTAGCACATGAACTATGAAGAGAAGCAGAGGGAACTGGGCTTGTTCAGCCTGGAGGAGAGAAGGGAACGTAGCACAAGTCTTTCCTATGAGGTGGTTACCAGGACCAACTTCCCTTAAGAGCGTGACGGGAAAACGAGAGGCCACAGCCAGAAATGGGAGGTCCTGATTACATTTAAGGAGAACGCTTTTCATTGTGAGGATAATTAACACTGGAATAAGGACCCAGGGGGGTTGTATAATATCTGTCCTTGGAGATGTCTGGGTAATGCCTGGAGCATCCTCATATGAACTCAGTGTTGACCTTGCTTTGAGCAGGCAATTGGACTGGAGACCTCTTGATGTGCCTTTCAGCCCGCAGGAGTTTCTGGTTCGAGAGAGTAGCGCAGCAGGTTCTGTGTGGGAGAACACTCTGGGAGAACCACTACAACCCATGAAGCTACACCGCGTTGTGTGACTTCCCCTTCCATTCCTGCAATGTGGAAACAGAATTGTCCTAGTTTGGTATTACAGTATTGCAGCATCCCTCTTCTGTGTCCGAGCAGATACCCTTGAAAGAGTAAATTTGCAGCACAGCTGACAGGAAACAGACATAATCCCAAGAAACTTCTCTTGTATGATGGAGCCTCATGGCATGGCTTGTAGGATAGCTTTCAGGCCATGATGTAAGCTTACAACAGATTGCATCGGACAGCATTACATATCAAAAAAACCCCCAGCAGAAACCATCAGCACAGATGCGAAGAATCTGTCAGCAACTGAGTTGACATGAAGTGAATGTATGGGGTAGGCCAACCTCGAGGGCTGGAATAATACGCAGAGTATGATACATGTTCATCTCTTCTGCAATTTGTAAGCAAAAAGAGAGAATAAATTGCAGCCAAGGTTTCCAGAGGAGCAATAGCAAACGAGGAAAGCTCAGTTCCCAATGTCAGTGGTATTGCCTTCTAGGGAACCAACGCTGCACAAGCCTTGGGTGCACTGGGTGCGTGCGAACGCCCGAAGCTGTAACTGCTCTGGAGCGTGCACTGTCCACAGGCACGGCTGCACCAGGTGGGCACAGGGCAGGCTGCCTTACCCTTTGTCATGAGCAGTGTCCTTCACAAGAATGACTTCTTGCTCCACATCATGAGAAGTGTTTCTAGGCTTGTAGTGCCTTCTTTTCCCCGTGACTTTGTGAGCTGTGCTGCAGTAAGACGCTGCACAAGACAGGAATGCAGCAGCAGGGCTTCAGTTGGAGCTGGGAGGATGTGAACGAGTTGTGCACAAGTGTTGATACAGGCAGAGTTTTCGGGCATCTGTTTGCTTTAGCCACAAGGCTTGCCACCTTGACTTCCACCTTCCCAACACGCAATGTCATTTTTTTTGCTCTTCTTTCCCATTGTCAAGAGCTGGGCAAAAAAAAATCAAAGCCACACTTCTGTTCTAGACTTGTATTCTCTCTTGCGTGTCTGAAACAATACTGTTCCTTGTAGCCCTCGCAATACACGGCTGGTATTGCAGGTTAAAACAGCTTCTGCAGTCGAACACATGACGTGCTGTGACATACTGAGCTTACAATGAGCTCTCACAGGTGCAGACAAGTGTCCTGTGGTTAAAAATGGCCTTTTCAAATCTGCTTTTATTGAAAGTACCTCCGCTGAGTGCTGTCTAAGATCATCAACACACCCAACGTTGCTGGGATACGGGACTGTTCGCAGGCAGCCCAGCTTGATGGATGTCATGCACCACTTAAATATAAGCCATATGTCCAACATACTCATCTTGCTCACCATCCCTTGGGTTCCCAGGTACGTTTTGTCAGAAGCCTGTGTGCTCTGCAGCTGCAGCAGCAGGTTGGCAGCTGGGGTGAGTCGGCACACTGCTGCACTGTTGGAGGGTTTTGTGTGTTTCTGGATTTAGGAATCAGAGGTGTTTGAGGAGACCAGCCCCTAAGAGTTTGGGGTTCTTTTTTTTTTTACTGATTATTGTTATTATCAACTGAACAGCCGAATATATGTGTTTAAAGCATTTTTTTAGTCTTCTTTAGTGACTCACACTTCCAGTGAAACATGGTCTGTAATTATGTTCTCCCTTGGTTTTTTACAGTGTTAAGCATTCCTATTACATTTTGTCTAATGCTTGCAATATTTCTTCTGCCTCTTTTTAATTTTTATTTTAAGCCTATGACTAAGGGAAACAATTTAAAAACCCATTACAGTGTTGCCCTTGATGATGTGTTCATCAGGAACAGCTCATAACGCTCTTCCAGGACTGCAATTATTGGGTTTCTTCAAAGCTCAGCTGACAGAAACTAACCAAGGAGGGGAATTAGCCTGATCCATGAGACAGAGAAATTCCTTTCTGGTTTGCCAAAAGATAGTAGAAAGGACCATTGTTGGTGTGAGGGAGGCATTGTTGTGAAATGTGGATTCTCCACCACTGGAGGTCTTTTAAGAACAGGCAGGAACCACGTGTAGCTTGGCAGGAGTATGAGCTGCTTTGCCGAGCCTGCCTCAGAGCATCGTGTTGGACCTTGAACCTCTCTTCGAGTGCTTTTGGAGCCCTGCTCCTCCAACAGAGTTGTCTTTTTTCCTTGCTTGACAGGCAATACAAATGTCGATGCCTGCGTGTAGCTAAGCAACGTCTCCAACTAGATCAGAAGTTTTGCCCTCAAAAGTCACTTTTTCCATTTTTGTCTCCTAGATAATACAGAACTGGAGGCTGGCTCAGACCGTGGGGGAAAGCTGCGGAGCCGAGGAGGAGTGTGCGTCTCGTGTAGGAGTACAGAGGGGAAAAGAGCAGGTGCTGGTCTCATGAAACGATGCTCTAAAGGCTCCCAAAGCCCAGTTCCAAAGCTTGGGCTTGGAGGCTAGTTGAAGAGGGCAGTCAAGAGGCCTTAGTGTGCAGAATACCCAAGAGGAAGACAAAGGTTTCTAGCTAGGTTTCAGGTCCAAAACCTGTTTAAATTTCTTCTGAATCTGCCCTTTAAAAACTTTGAAAGAGTTAATCCAGATCAGGAAAATTAATCTGAATTCAGAGTTCTAGGAAAACCTGGTGCAATTCTTCAAATCTGTCACATGTTTTTGTCATCTTTTGAGTTTACACTAAAGATGGAATGTATTTGGCTTTAAAAAGTTGGGGGAAAACTTGCATTAAATCTGCTCTAGTGAGCTAGGACCAGTGGACGCTTTAAACAGACCGGTTCCTGCGCACGGGTGTAGCTAAGTGAGAGCAGTGAGGAACACACTCATGGCATGAGCGACAGAAATCTGCGTAACATTTCCCTTCTGCTGTTTCACAGTAAGAAACTTTGCACATTATTTCACGAGCACACAGATATGGCAGTGTTTGCTATCATGCTCGTTTTTATTATAGCTGCTAAGGTCTTGGGTGGCTCACAATATTTTGTGCTTTAGCAAGGAAAATGCCTTTGCTGTTCTGCTGAAAGCTTGCTCTGTGCCATATGTTTCCACCAGGGAAGATGTTTGAACCACCCAAGTGTAAAAATGTAAAGAAAAAGCTCTCCAACGAAATGCGAAGGCGCTTTTGCAGAGTTTCAGCTGGTAGCCTGGGTGGTAGGAGCAGGCAGAAGGGAGGGTTTGTCCCTGGGTGAGGGTAAGGTGATGTCTCCCGCTGGAGAGAGCAGACCAGACCGCTGCGCCGTGGGGTAGCCTGGCCTCTGCTGCATGCGGAGGGGTGATCTCTCTTGTACCAGATTTACTCATGAGGGTCATTCATGTTAGGGAATCCTCTACAAACCTGGTCCCAGGAGATTCTGCATCCAGCAGCCTGTTGCTGTATGTTCCTTTGTCATTCTGCAGGAACTGGGCGATCCCTGCATCTAAAACCAACTGTGGATTTTAAGGTTGCAGTAATTAACTGAGCGAGAGGAGATGATCTGCTGAACTTTTCTCATAGCTGGCACCTGAAACGTGTGTAATAAGACTTCCAGAGTCTAGTGTGCTACTGAAGGTGTGTCTGCTTCAAATTACTTATTCTAGTAAGTCCATGCTCAATGGGTTTTCACCACAGCACTGCATTGGCTTTTGGGAGTTGTATTACATTGGATGTAGATTAATTTTAGTATTTGTTCTAACCAACTGTCATAATGAAACTACAGCCTCATTTGTTTTTATTTACATTGTAATTAATGACAGCTAAATATTAGATACTTGGAAAAAGCTCTGATTAAGCTCCTGGGGTGATAAGTTGGGCAGAAGTCTCCCCCAAAACCTGCCGGCACATCTGGGTCACATCCTTGAGGTTTCAGTGGTTTAAGGAAGGCAAGCTGTGTGGTTATCGTTACGTATTTCTGCTTCTGATGGGGTGGGGAGGGGGTCAAAACCAGCCAGAGCAAGGAACTTCCAGAAGGAATGGGAAGGCATGAATTAGCTTCATGAACCCCAGAGAATAGCTTTGGTCTTTTCTGTAGGAAAGTGTGGTTGTTAATTTCTTCAGATCAATTCACCGATCTCCAGCTGTCCTCAGAAGAAAGGGACTATGCGTTCCAGCAGCAATAGCACACTCCAAAGCGAGAAAATCTTTTAGGACTGGTTGCTAATTATCCTCATCTCTGAAATGGAAGAAATTACAGAAGCCATTAAAACAAAGAGTCCAAGGAAATAAATGTGAATGTCTCATATCTCAGAGTTTTCAAAAAGAAATTTAGTTTGAAAGATAAAACCTAAAGATTTCAGATAAACCTAACTAATGTAGGTATAATTCAGGGCTGAGAAAAACAGTCCACCATGGAAAAGAGACTTGAAGTACCTATAAAACTCGCCAGGATGAAATGAAAGGAAGCTGATCGGAATGTGGCAGTGGCTGTCTCATAAACTCTGAGCAGGTGGATAATGATCTAGAGAAATACTGCTGCAAATGCAATCACGGGATATTTGAAATCCGCATCGCACCCTCCCCTGAAGCACAACATTCCATTCTGTTTGCAAAAGGATTTCTGAAATAAAAGCTACTGAGGAAAGTAGGTAAGAGATAAGCCAGACAAATGGTAGGCAGGGAGAACACGGGGAAGAGATGTTGTAATGGATGTGCTCACGGAGCTGGAGAGAAATCTTGCGCTTCCATGTGCTTTTGTGGCAAGAGCAAGCATTTTAAATCAAAAGGCGTAAAATCCGATGTATCAAAAAGGCAATACACGGTTTCACTGCGGAGTCACTTGTCTTGGGACACAGCCCATTTTCTGGACAAATGTATTGTGCCGTAGAAAAGAAGTGAAAAAGCCCACCTCTAAAAATTGTTTGAGCTGGCGTAAATGATTGTCATCCTTAGAAGTCTATTTCTTAAATCTAGAGTGGGCCCCGGGGAACTGCATGAAAGGTTTTCTAAGCACCATATGGTGGTTACGAAAGGATCTACCGCAGGCCTATTTTTGAGTCAGAAGAATGGAAAAGAGGAGGACTAACTCTTGGAAAGCAATATGTTCGTGATTATGAAACCGAACGTGGTAGACAGGCTCAAGCCCTCCACACTCCGGCAGCACTTGCTCTCTGTCTATTTATAAGTCGTTTTGCTAGAGGGGCATTAACCCAGTGAGAAAATACTCTTCCGCTCCAGCTTGGGAGTGAAGAAACTGTTGCGACAAAAGAAAAGCAAATAGACCCATTTTATGTTGCTGCAAGAGGCGTTAAATACAGCCGTGTCCTTGCAGAAGGTTGGTGCCTGTGCCACCACCGCATAGGACAGCGTCTGCAGCCTGGCCTCTCCCTGGGCAGGAAAGCTTTGCAAAGCTTGTGGCGGATTGTTCTTTGATAAAACAAAGGCTGATAATGCACAGCTCTCTACCAAAATGCTGGCAAAATATTTCAGGGGATGTTGATAAAATCAGACTGAGCGCCTTTGAGACATTGGCGTTGCACTAGAGGATTTCTGGCTCTGCAATCTCCTGTCCCACGAGGGACACTATGTTGTTGTTTTGCTGGTGCTGGCACTGTCCTTCTCCGTTCTCTCTCTTGCTCTTCCAGCTCTGGGAGTCCCCACAGCTGAATGCTGCGGTGTTTGGGAAGGACGTGCTGTAACTGTCCATGTCCCTCTTAGCAGGACAGAACCTGCTGGGTTCTGTCAGAGGTCCTGCAAAGCATCGCTTGTTTGCTCGTGGCGTTCCTCCGTTAAGCTCTTACCCGCTCCCCAGTTTGGCAAAATCCAGCTCCTCCGGGTGTTCCTTGTAGAGAAGAAAACTTCCAGAGATACTTCCAGGTTGGCTTTGCCTCTGTTTCACCAGTCACAGGTTTCAAAGAGGACACTGGGAGGTGAGGTCTTTCTGTTTGGTGTATGTCCTGGTTCGGCTGGGACAGAGTTAACCTTCTCCCCAGCAGCTGGGGTGAGGCTGTTGGGTTTTGTGCTGAGGAGAAGCTGATCACACACTGATGGGCAGAGCTGCTGCCAGGACACTCAAGGACTTTCCAGCTTCTCTGCTGTGCCCATGTCTGCAGGGGCAGGAGGAGCTGGGAGGGAGCACAGCCCCAGGGACCAGCCCAGGATTCCACCTCAGGGTTAGGATTGAGACCCAAACTGGCCAGTGGTGTGTTCCATCCCATGCCCGGCATGCCCAGGAGAGAGATGAGGATCTATCTGGAAGTTCTTTCTTGCTCCAGGTTGTCTCCCTCCGGGTCACCCCTCTCTCAGGGTTGTCTTGGTCTCTCGGACACTCGGACTGTTCTCTCCGTTCCGTGAGTGCGGTTTCGGGACTTTCCCTGCTCCAGGATTGTTAGCCGGGAACAGGCTGAGCCTTGGTCATGGGGTGGTGAGCAGTGTCACTGTGTGTCACTCATCTGTATATTTGTATCTATTACTATTATTATTCTCATTATTATTATTTCCAATATTATTGTAGTTCAGTTGTTACCCACAAGTTTCTTTTCCCTTCACCCCTTTAATTCTCTCCCCCACCCCCGGGAGGAGGGAGGATGGAGGGTGAGCGAGTGGGTGGCGTATAAAACTCCAACAGCGACGTACAGCAGTGTGTGTCCCCAGAGTAACTCAGCAAGCTCAGCCCAGCTTGGCTCAGCCCATTTTTTTTCAGGTTCCTGATACCCATGGGAGAGAGCTGAGGGGAAGAGTACTCAGTCATTTTCACTGTCTTCTAGCAAAAAAGGTGTATTGGGCACATCAGGAAAATGTATTTCCAAGTAGTTGTGCTTTTCTTGCTGTGATACAGTCCTTGATGTTGCCTACATCATTAGTTCCTCTGTATCCTTCGTACAAACAATCTTGGGGACAACCAGATACATTTAAGCAGGTGACACTGGAAACTGATCTTTTATTTTTCCCATGTTTCTACTATTTAGTAATTAAACCAAGTGGATCTGTACCCAACAGCAGAATTTGGCACTGGATAGTTAATCCTGCTGTCAAAACTGTGAAATCAGCAGGAAGAGCTGACTTCAACCACCAGGGTCTCAGTGCAGAGGATCAAGGGATATTTTTGTTCCCCTGTGGTTCAGATCAGGGATGTCCAATCCACCGAACACAGATATCGTTTCAATTACTTATTGAAGTTGGACTCTATTGGTAAAACTAGAATAACATTTTAGAAAATATAAATGCTTCAAAAGAAAGAGCCTGAAGAATTCCCTGCTGAGGTATTATTTTACTGCCTTAGATAGAGCAACTCTGCCTCGCAAAATGAAATGGGGAAAGATCCAACTGTAATGGCATGTTGAACAAAAGGGAGGAATGAGGATTTTGCTTTAAAATAAAAAAAAAAACCTAACTGATTTCAATTTAATTTTTTAGCAAATATTTTCTTCAAACCTCAGAAAAAACTTTGTACATCCATCTATACAACAGGAAATTTGTACCAAATGCTTTATTCTTCAAGTTTGGTCAAACTTGTCATGAAATGCAGTGAAGAATGCTCTGTGCCCTCTTGTCAAAAGATGCCAAAAATTAATTATAGTGCTTCTCTGATGCGTGACCCAAAAGCCCCATGTTTTAACTACTTTTCCAGATCATAAGTAAGATCTTTGGGTTTTTTGCACTGTACCCTTGTTTACAGCAATATTAAAAAAAATAATGGTAATATTAAATAGCAGCATTTGAAAATGTAGACGAGCCTTTATGATCTGCAAGTAAGTTATTGAAAAACCATTCACAAAGAGGAATGGCAGAAGCATTAATTATTCTGCTTCCTATAAATGTCAAGCTATAAGATCTCCTAAAGCACCCGGTAAAGAAAGAATTGAAGGCCAGACGAAAACTAGGCATCCTCATTCGAATCCAGGAGAGTTTCCCACAGTATTTTCGACCATTCAGCAAGTTGTTGGGCTTTAGCTTAGATCTCCTTTAGCAATCAGTGCTTTTGCCAGTTTAGGCTGTGTATTCTAAATTTCACTGCATGTTGTGAACTGGTTTAACCGGTTGGCCAAGAAGTGACATCTCCAGTAGGAAAGAGTAGGTTCAGCTTGGTGGAAGCGGGACGTAGGTGACTCTGTGCCCGGCTGAAGTGCTGAGCCACACCAAACTCCCAGTCTGGCACAGGGCGGCACAGTCACCCTTGAGAAATTATCACCCTGCTTGCAGTTTATTACACATCAGTGTAATGAAAATTGTAGATTAACCTTTTCAGTATGCACTCAACTACGCCAGCCTCTCATTAATTTCCAGTGACGTTCTCACACAATTTCCTGAACCTTAAAAACCTGCTGCTCGGGCATTTAATTGGGAGAGCTACCCACTACGGCTTTTCCCTGTCTAATTCAAATTTTCCTGTCTAATACAAATGTGCTTTGCCCGGATAAAAAGGTGATTTTCAGGTGATAGCCTTTGTCATAGCTGAGGACGGTGTCTAGGGTGCGTTGTCAGCTGGCGCTGTCAGAAGACATTATCCCTTCCGCACTTTGGTCTCCAGTAGCAACACAGATTTCTCGCTATCGTCTCTGGTGCTCTGATAGAAGCCCTGAAAGGTTGTATATAGTTTTTAGATGAAAATCCTACAAGTAAAACAATTCTTATGGAAATAGCACGGGATTTGAAGCCTTTGAAGACCTGGCATCATTTTCAGGAGGGTAACGGAAGAAATCATTGAGTTTGTCTTAAATGCCTAAAGCCCCTCTGGTGCTCAGGGACAGAAATGTTGTGTGCATCGTTTGAAATAATCAATGACTCAGCAGCTTGGTTCGCCTCTCCCAGGATGACGGGCTCACAAGCCATTGATCTTCCGTCCAATATGCAATTACACGTCTCCCTCTTCCACTCTTTCCCGGGGGCTGCGCCCAGCATTACTATCCATTGATTCCATACCAACGTGGAGATGTGTTTTTTGAGGGGGAAGCACAGGATTTATTTGGTTTGGCAGAGCTCGGATGTTAGCCTTTAAAGGAAAGCGTGTTTCATGGGAAATGGATGTGGAGGGTCCAAGCGAACAGCTGAGGCTTTTCTTCATTCTCTTTCTTTATCATTGAGACCTTCAGTGAAAGGACGATAACGCTCACATAACTTAGCTGACATCTGGAATAGAAATTAGGGTGTTGGAAAAAAAGCTGTCTTTTAAACTCTTCTAATTTCCAAACTCACTGTTACTTGAATCAAACACTCCTTGCTGGCTTTTCATGTTGATATTATCTTGGAGTTGGGAGGCTGCTGTTGGAATTCCCCTCTCTGATACAGCCAATCCGTTATTTTGCTGTTGTGTACTACTTATGACCTTTTTAATATTCTGTCATTTGACTGACTGCCTGTTCTTATTCTTTTCTCTATTTACAGTTTTACAGCCCCACGGGGAAGGAATAACCGCACTGACTATTAATGAAAAGGGAGACTGCTGAAATGAGCACAGTGGTTCCTCAAATTGCTACAGCACAATATATTCATGAAGCTTGGGAAGAACAGCAGCCTTGTCGCGATGGTAATCCGCAGCTCCCTTCCCAGGGAAGCTCCTGAGTGTTTTGCCATTGTTTCATTAATGTGTGGAGAGCAGAAACAGCTGTTCCAACAAAATATCTAACAATATCATGTAAAATTGTAAAGAAAATGAGAAATTATGAATACGTGCATTACTGGGTTTTTCCTCCCTCAAGCTAATCCCAGGATTTTTTTAGGGCAACACGGAATCAAGTAATAAGAGATGAAGTCTTAAGATGTGAGCCTAAGAAAGAACAAGAATCTCTGAAAAAAAACCAGAAAAAAACCTCAAAAAATCCAAAACCCAAACCAAACCAAAACAAAAACACAAAGAAAAACCCCCAAAAAACCCAAACCAAAACCAGGATCAGGTAGTTAAGATTAAGTTTATGTGCCTGGTCAGTAAATCGAGATCAGAAAGATGCACTTGGACTTCCAGCACAGTTTTTTTATTACGTGAGAGCAGTGTCAAATGGGAAGGGATATTGGCAGAGACCTTTTGGTCTCTCTCAGCCTCAGAGCCTGGCCCATGGCAGCATGAAGGCGACTGCAAGCACCTAGAACTGAAGCAGCCCAGAGGCTGCTGAGGATGGTTCCTGCCCCCGGGGAAAGAGTGATCCCCTGTGAGCAGCACAGGGACTCCGGGCTGCTGAAAGATTGCAAAGTGCCAGGAGAGACCTGGCTCTGCTCCTGTGGGCTGACCTGGGGAGCTCGGTCCTGTCTCGAATAGTTTATTTTAGAAGTACTAATTATCAGCAGAATTTTGAAGGTACGTTATTGGTAGTGTTGAGTGCACAGCTGAAATCCGGGTGACGGATTTAGAGCAGAGAATTAAGAGGATGCACGATAATAGGCAATGATGAATTTATGAAGTTAAAGTTTGTGAAGGAATTCTTTTACACCTGTCTGAAATAACAGTGCAGATACTTGCACACTTTAAGAAGCAAAAAGGGAATATGAGCTTAGAGTATAATAGGATGATTTTTTTTCTAACTGTTGCATTACAGTGGCTTCGATAAGATGCACAGGGCAGCACTCCTGGGCTGGGCAGCATTTTTCATTTGTTTGTTCTGCATGTGGCACAGGATAGAAGCTCTAACTCTTGGAGTTAACTTTGGAAGAACATGTGCAAAGTAACCAAATGTGTGCTTCGACCAAAGGGAGAAAATGACCTTGCACCATGAGCTATCTGCACCATCTTCAGCCTCCAGTTTTCTCATCTGTGCGCTAGCAGACTGTGCTTTGTTGGGGACGTGTTTGGCTTGAAGGTTAGTTTTGCTCAACTGAATGCTTTGTGTCCTGGCAGCCCATGGGAGTAACCGTGTAAAATCACAGGTTGGGATTAAAAGCATCATCTCACCATGCTTAATTCTCTTGATATGTTCTCTGTCATGAAGCAAACGGCCCAAATTACAAATTGGGAGTGACACAGCGTGAAGATGACAGAGGAGAGGCACGTGCTTCTGATGGACTTTGTAACATCATACATGAAGAGCATGGGAAGCAGTGCCGAAAGAGTGTCTCTAAGCTTGTACTGGGAAATTTGTAATCACAAATGCCATGGTTTGTAGCCTTCTGTATTTCTAATCGTATTGTTGTCTGATCTAATCTAAAGCCTGAAGGCTTCTTGCTGGGTGAAAATTGCATGTGGAAATAGAGTCTAGATAAGATGCCTGTCGTCTTAATATCAAAGCACTTGAGTCCAAGATGAAAATGGCAGGTTTTTATTTTATATTTTTAAAAAAAGGACTTTTCCTTCTGTGGGATTCTGTGAACAACATGATCCAAAATGTCCCAAACTGTTGGTCTGCAGAAAGTCAAAGCCGGTTAGGTTCCAAAAACATGGCCATTGTGAGGTGTAACCAGTCAACTAACCGTGACGAATTTAGTATCTCACCAATATATATCTGACAGCCACTTCTTGCTATCTTCATCTCACAAATGAGAAGCATAAAATACCTGCAAACACTGCTCTCCAACGGCATTTTTGCATCTGTCTGGCGTTTGTGGAGGCAGTTGGCAATAACTGGTTCTGGCCATTCCTGCCACGCCTCTTGGCTTTCTGGGAAAGCTGCTTAAAATCCCCACCACACTGAAAGTGCCTTGTTGCAGACATTTTTGATTTACAAATAATATCTTTTAGATTTGCTTTGCGGGGATTATTTGCCAGCCTGTCTCGGTGTATTCCAAGCAGCAGTGAGAAAGCCCATGGAGACCCCTTCCTTCCCCAGCCGCAGGGGAACCCCAGTGCAGCACACTGCCCCGGGCAGAGTGTTAAGGCTCCGTACCTGGCTGATTAGTCTTTCGTTTCCAGGCAAAAATAAATGCATTTAGTAGCAGTCGTTCTGGGGTTGTCTTTGAGCATCGCTGGAAAGAGAAGAGTGATGACAGGTAGGTGAAGCGTATGAACGATAGGTGAAAGGTAGCGGTGCCGGAGCCTGGTTAGGGGCAAAGCTCCTGCGTGAGGAAAGGCAGAGATCTATAAAGTACAGAAGATGTAGAAGCTGATAAGAAGAGAGGATAGTGTGAAAAGTGTGCTCTGTAAGCCAAGCGAAAACATATGGCTTAAGCTTTGGTTGTGTGCACTGCAATTGTCGCTGTAAAAGTTGTCTGAATTTTTTCATCCCATAGCAAGAACCAAAAATATCCCTTTTATCCCAGAATTAACAGAATCAAGAAAAATACAGAATCTCCAGGAGTCCTTTTGCAGCCCAGCCCCCTGGGAGAGAAAGGGAAGAGGGTGAGACACCCCTGACATTCAGCAGAGGAATCCTAGTTACACCTGCTCCTTGCCAAGTCCAGATCTGGCTCTTGTGAGGATGCTGCTGGAGTGGTGACATTCAGCATCGAGGGATTTATGTTCAGAAAGACACTGGCTCCCAGTGGCGGTGCCTGGGGGCTGACTTTGGGGGTCAAAGGGAAATGAACGGCCTTTCTCTCCTCCACTACACCCCAATGCACCAGGAGGACCTTTCTCTAAAGTTATTTGTGCTTCACAGTTGTCCTAACAAAAAAATAAAACGTTCTTGTATCTTTATCAGCTAATGGAAGAAATCCCCTTCCTGATGGAGGTGCATGAACTCTCAAAGCAGTTGGAGTGGGTTCAGCCATCTGCTCACCGTTGGTGTGTTGGGGTTTTTCTGGGTGATTTTGGCTCGTCTGCAGTGAGATGCCATAATGCACGAACGAGGATGATGGCACCGGTGGTTACCCAAAGCAGGTTAATGTATAGAGTATATTCCATATGTTTGTAGCTCCTACAACACTGGGACCACTTGGTTAGCAGACAAAGCCAAAGGTTTGGTGACCTAATGAATGTTTATAAATATGTGAAGGGTGAGTGTCAGGAGGATGGAGCCAGGCTCTTCTCTGTGACATCCAGTGACAGGACAAGGGGCAATGGGTTCAAGCTGGAACATAGGAGGTTCCACTNACTCCAAAGCCTGCTCAGCCTCCCGCGGGGGAGGTCTGTGTGCCGAGGGACTGACCTCCAGCCTGGCACTCCCCGCAGCACCAGCAGGCTCCGGAGCAAACGGCTGGCACAGTTAACACGGCGTTGGGCTACTGCAGTTCTTCTGTTGAAATGATGGAACTGGGAGGTGTTCTGTGACATGACGGAGGAGTTTCTCAACACAGGAAGGAACTGAGTAAAATGAGAGTAATGTTCTTTAAAGCATCTATAGCTGAGTCTTGTGGCCTCCTGCTGAGCGATCTATTAAAGCAAATACTGTACTGCACAAACACTGACGGGGTACCAGCTCGGCTGCTTTTGCGTAACTTTGTGTTTTCACATCACTAGGATGTTTTTACAGTAAATAAGTGAGAAAGGGGTCCTAGAAGAGCTCAGATATTACTCCTGTACACTGCTCCATAGAGTGTTTGCGAGCCTGGTTTAGCCTTGTAGTTCGAGGTTTCTCCTAGCTACGAAATGGGATTAAACCCAAGCAAAGAGCAAACTGCACGATTTTCTGATCTTTCTTCCCATATAAGCAACTGCTGGAAAAGCCTGGCTTGGCAAGGAGCTGTCCCAAATCCCACCACCCTCCTCTGCCTCCAAGACCACCCAAACGCTAAGAGTCCTTAGAGCTAACCTCCCTTTGGGGTCTGGATTATCTGGCCTTTGCACATTGCAGGGTTCTCAACGCCCCATGTCCCCATGTGTTCCTGGGAGCTGTGGCAGCCAGGGAAGACTGGGTTTGTGTCTTAAGCTCCAGACATCCACCCTCCAGTTGCTGAGGACCAGCTGCGTCTGGAGGTGGGTGAGGCTGGGTCCCATCTTTCTCAGGCTGTGTAACTTCCCCACTCCATCCTGAACATCCCTCTCTGCTGGCATCCCCGGGTCACAGCGGAGGGTTGGTCCATGCTACGTTTCTTCCCAGTGTTTTTTCAGGTTGCCAGGGAGACACACATCTATCTGCACTTTACAAACCAGGCACATGGGCCTCATTACTCCAAGGAATGGGTGGGGGGTTTTTTTCCTCTCAACCTCAATTAATTCCCCAGCATCACTCCTCCCTGCCCGTGCCCTCCCCACTCAGAAAGCCCTGTGTGCGGCAGGGGAATGGCCCGGCACGGAGAGCGTGGTGGTCCGCTCCGGGGCTGCTCCTGGGAAGGACACGAACCGTTTGTCACAGACCTGGTCCATGCATCAGATTTCCCTCAAGAGTCGGTGACCTGGCACAACCCTCTGCATCGTGCTTCCCTTTCAAAGGAGCTACAGGATAACGCGTGAAGACACAGTGTCACACTGTGTGTCACGACGTGTGACACACGTTTGCTCTGTCATTGGGTGGGTAAAGAGTGAAAACCAGTCGTGCCGCTGACATATTTTTTGATTTTTTTTTTTTCTTTTTGGCTTGTCCTTAGCCATGACCAATTTCTCTGTTGTTTCATGGTCACGAGGAAATTGCAAATTCTGTTGATTCCCATCTTGTTTTCCTATCCTGCTTCCCTGAGCATATTAAAAATCTGGTTTGTGTTTATTTCTGTCTGTGCGGGACATAGTGGAAGGTGTTCTTGCTGACCATCAACAATGCTGGAAAATGTGATGCTGCAGGCGGATGAGGGATGGCACTGGTCCGGGAGCATCCTTAAGCTGTCCACAACTTGACAAACAGATAAAATAGCTCCCCAGTATGGAGGGTGTAATGTGAGATCCAGAAATATTCAGGAGACTCGTATTCAGTGAGAAATAAGAAGATGCTTCCACAGAACGATGGAGAAAGGCAGAAAATACCCATGACTAGGTAAGGGTGGGTAGCTATTTTCCTAAGACCAAAGTGGGAGACAGGGAGAAGCTGAACCCAGGAAAAGCAGACTACTGTTCTGTGATACTACAGGTTGTGAAGGCGAGGATGACAACAGAGCACAGCGACTAGTTGGGACAGGGGGAGAGGTACAATACGGAAAGCATCACTGGGTTTGGAATACATTCTAGGCTAAGAACACATGTTGCTAGGAAACTTTTCTATGAAAAGGCATTCGTCTCTAAACCTTGGGAACACGGTAACAGCTTTTCCTCTGTGCCAGGGAAGTTCTTTTAATGTCAGTCCTGGTGTTACTTAGACAAGTAATATGCAAAAGGGAGAAAAATGCTTTGAATTGTCTTGGGCAAAGACTAAAATCAAACATTATTTTTAGCTAGCTTGCAGGCTCTAACTGAGCTTTAGTCATTCTAGTCTGACTAGTAAGAGACTCATAAACCAAGATGATCACATTTTGTTTGGTAAGATGTTTTATGGAATAAGAATTGAAATCTGTCTGGATAAAAGGTCTGGTCAGCCCAGCCCAGAAGAGAACTTTGGTTTATGGCAAGATTCAACAGGCTGCCATCCAGAGAGGACAGTTAATCAAATTCCTTCAGGTTGTCACATTGTCATCTCCAGGCTTGCTGGCTTTCAGTTTTCTCATTTTATACAAGCTGTGTATACAAGTCGCAGTAGTTCATAGAAACTCCTTTAAAAATCCCCAAGCATTGAGTGGGGGTGGGCAGAGGCTGGAGGAGAGAAGGCTCCGGGGAGACCTTCCAGCACCTCCCAGTGCTGAAAGGGGGCTACAGGAGAGATGGGGGGGCTCTGGATCAGGGGGTGCAGGGACAGGACGAGGGGGAACGGTTTGAAGCTGGAAGAGGGGAGATGGAGATGAGATGTGAGGAAGAAATGTTTTCCTGTGCGGGGGGTGAGGCAGTGGCCCAGGGTGCCCAGAGAAGCTGTGGATGCCCCATCCCTGGAGGGGTTCAAGGCCAGGCTGGATGAGGCTTTGGGCAACCTGGGCTAGTGGGAGGGGTCCCTGCCCATGGCAGGGGGGGGCACTGGATGGGCTTTAAGGTCCCTTCCAACCCAAACCACTCTGTTATTCTGTGATTCTCTGAAATCTCTTGAGGCCAGTTTCTAACAGGTTTCTAATAATTTTGAGGTTAAAGACCTGCTTCCTGAGCAGAGAAATCTTTAGAAAAGGGTGGAGCTATTTATGGGATTCCCTGCTCAAATGAGGCATCTAAACCTGGTTCTAGTAGCTCCTAACTCCAACACTTTCACCTATTTTTCTCCTGTGCTTTACCCTGCATTTGTTTGCTCTTTTTTCCTTTGTGTGTATTTTGGTGTTGGTTTTTTTTCCTTCAGTTTTTCTTTCCTTTCCTCCCAGGCTTGAGGATAGTTGCCATGCTCACACTCCCTGACTGATGCGAGGATAAGCCAGCAGCCTGAGACCGTGATGGTTGCAGCAGCAGCTGCAGCACCTCCCTCCTCCTGCTGCCACGCTCCCCATCACGCCGATTCGATCGCCTGGGGAACCGCACGGTAAACCAGTTCCTGCTTTTATTCTCCCAGTGTGCTCTCTCCCTCTATGCCCTCAGCACACTGAAGGTCTATCTGATTTGTTTGCCGTGCCAAATTCAGAATTTAAACCATGTTATATAACATGTTATGGTCCCCTTTAAAAAAAAATAAAAGTGGTTTTTTTAAGGGTGCTATGAGTAGTTTTAAAGGACTTTTATCATCAATATCACTATGTGATGTGTCCCAGGGTGCTGGGAGCTTTCCCATAGTGTGCTCAGCCTCAGTCTCTTCACACGTGGTGATGAGAAAAGACCTGCCTTTCTGTCTGGCACCTGCAGAACGCCGGAAATCCTGCTCTGGGGGAGCACCGCAATTCTGAACAATGCACCGAGAGGGGAAACACTGTGTTAGGATTGATACTGAGCATGCTGTTAAATGAACCTAAAAGTAATATCCTTGCAGCTTGGTGCAATGAAGGGTTTTGGGGTTTGTGGTTTTTTTTGTTTTTTTTTTCTGGTGGAAGATGATAGCCTTTATCACACCAGCTGGTACAGCTGGAAAGAGCAGACAGGTGTCCGGATTCAACCTAATCATAACTTAAGACCTGTCTAGTAAAACCAGAGTGGAAAAGGCAATCTGAACCTGGGGCATGGGGCAGGGCTTCTGAAGGGGTTCCTGCCTTGAGGATCAAGACTGTCAGGGGGTGCCTGCAGTGTGCTGCTGTCGCTGGTGGCTCCTCTTGCATGCTGCCTGCGTTTCCTGGTGTTGCCACAAAGGGATATGGGTTAATTGAATGGTTGGAAACCTTTCAGGGCAGGAGCCATCCTCGTTTTCTGTGCTGGTAACACCACGAGTGTCCTGGCTGATTCACTGCTCGAACAGAAACGAATGGTACCAGATGTTTGAGCTGCAGATGTGCACGTTCATGGAGACACTGGTTGTGTAAACAGTTATGCGGGAGGGGGGCACTGGCAGTTAACCTCCTGACCAGTGGGAGGGATGAGCAACTTGTGCTGCAGGGTCACGAGCTGAAGGTGATATCAAGAATGATTCTGTTGCAGAGTGTCTTTACCCCAGTGCCCTGCTCGTCTTCCATGAAGGAGTCAGAGACCAGAAGAAGAAGAACACAATTATGGCAGGCTAAAGGGAGACGGCGATTGCCTTTGAAACCCTTCCAAGGCATGGTTATGGTGACACCTTCTCTCTTATGCCACTTGGTGGAGCTTAGTGATTTTGGGTGTCTATCACATACGTCATTTACAAACTTGCTGTTTGATTACACAATGAGTTATCAGGATACCTCGAAAATGCACCAAATCCCTACTAAGGAAGTAAAAACCAAAAGTGTACCGTAAGTTCCGGTGAACGGGATGCTGATTCCTAGCTGCTATTGGTAATCATTCCTTCTCCTGAATGCACTAAAATATGTGGTGGTTTATTTTTTTAAAGAAAACGTTAAAATATGGGCTTAGGATCTTGGTGTTTATGATATATAGGATGAGAGATGAGTAGAACTATGTCATGTTTGGTTTCTTTTTCAGATTTAAAATAATGTTTTAAATTTCAGATTTTACCTTCCCTTGCAGAATTTGGGGAATGTGCACATGTGTGTGGTTAAAGCCCTCGCGTTTGTCTGAATGTGTGCTTTTCCTCAACAAGCATGCGAACAGTGAGTAGATCGACAGTTAAATAGGAAATTATTATATCACACACTGGTCCTGCCTTCATTTAAATCAATAGCTAGTCAAGTCACTGAAATAAAAATTGGGACCTTGGCTAATTATGTGCTCCTGGAATTTAAGATATCACACCCCTTTGACTCTGTTGTCATCTAAACTGTCCGTTGTTAAACATAAATTAGTTGCTCTACAGATTTTACTGAGTCCCAATTTTACCTAATACTTTCTTTAATTTAAATTATCAAACAAATAATACCACCAGAGGAAGGCTATCTGGTGTTTTGGGGATACTGAATTTTGACATCTGATCTGAACTTCAGAACCTGGAGTTTGGTACCCAAAGTGAGATCTGTTGCTTTTATTTTTGTAGGTATGTTGTAACTAACAGTTCTCAATGATTCTTCCTAAATTCCTCCTCATGCGGGATGGCTACTGTCTAAGCAGAGTGGTGAGAAGGAAAGGTTTCATACACAGTCTCTTCGCTCCTGTCAGGGAAGAGAAGGAGAAGGAACAGAGGGATCAGCCCTGAAACCTGTTGTCTGTGGTCTTGGGTGTCTGCCTGGGTAGGCAGCTGAGCAGCAGCAACGTTTTTTCTGGCTTCCTTAGGAACTGAAAGCAGTAACCGCGCAGTGTCCTTCCACCACGGTGTTGCCCAAATCCTTTTTGTTGTGTTGGACCGAGAGATGAGAAGGCCATTTTTGACGTAGCCATGTACCATACGTATTTATCAAATACTGAAGCTGGTAGTATATCGACGTTCTCGTGGTGTGGCATTTCCCAAGGGATAAGAGCAAGAGCAAAATTCTGTTAGGAGCTCCGAAAGCAAGCCAGAGCTGGCTGCAGGCCTCTGTAACACACGGGTACCAGTGGCCAGTGTTCAGTGTCTGTCCAGTTGTGCTTACTACAAGAAAACAAGCAGTGCCAGTAATTCTGCCCAGAAGGACGATGCAGCTTAAATGGATTTTTCCAGATGTTTACCGGGGAACAAGCAGAGAGAAGAGCAAGGTGATCCTAAGCAGCCACCTATGACTGTATGTGACGACACTCATCGCACACTTGCACTCTCTTGTCCAGTCCACACTCCTTGTCCATGCATTTTTTCCATTCATGGACCTCTCTTATCTGCATCGTGTAGAGTATTTTCTAATGATCCCCCAGCGTTCCAGCAGACCAGGCAGGACCAGAAGGCCAGGCATCATGTACCTTGATCCCCTTGGGCGTGTGGAAAGCTTCTTGTCCTTCCTGTGACTCCTTAAACGGGCTTGGAGCAACGGTGTCTGTGGGGTGACACCCCTCGGGAAGTCAATGGCATACGGTGCTTCCCTAAAAGTACTTCAAAAGGAGGTGCCAGTGTGCTGAAGAGGAGACTTCTGCTGAGGAGGGTGGAGGAGGAAGGCTGTTTGCAGCAGAGGTGTTGACTCTTCAGGTGTTTCCATCCATGTGTGACACAGTCTCTATACTCCTTACTCGTGTGGTTTACCTTTGCAAACACAGTTTTTGGTTCAAGTCAGTGCCACAGTAGATATAAGTCACTGGAACCAGCCAGACGAATGGATGCATTGCTCACACCACACCTCTGGTTCTTACTCCTGTTTGTAAAAGGAAGCCGGTCAGTTGAAGGCTCACTGCAGGAAGGGAGGGTTTGTGCTAAGGTTATATTGCTTCTTCAGTCCCTAAGGAAAAACAGGACTGAAGAGCTGAGTACAGCCAGGGGCCTCGCGTAGAGACAAGACCAGCAGATGTTCTTACTAAACTCAGAAGAACTTATGCTCCATCCTTTATGTTAGGAGGAACAATGGCATTGTCCTTAGGTCTTAAATCTGCCTATTTTGCAACACGGTGTGTGAGATGGGCCCTTTGATAAAATACAGCTTCGTGCTTAAAAAAAAAAAAAAGGAAATGCTATTCACTTGCTCAGCACAAACATTAACATTTTGGAAAGTCCTAACTGGGCTCTGAAGTGCCACACTGGACTCATTGATTTGGTCTGGTTTGCTCTGTGCTTTTTTTTGCTCAAATCTTTACTTTGCTCTATCCATCTATTTTATTTTCACTATAAGGTGTCGCAGGGGCCATAGCAGAAAATGGCACAACAAAAGGGAGAGAGATTTTAGAAAACACCAACGCGCTGTTTGAGCTCCTGCAATCCTCGTGGCCACACAGAAGCGCTGGGAAGTTAATTGTGTAGTTCATTTGAGTTTATTGCAGGCTCAAAGCCATAGCTTCCTGGCAAATAAAAGCAGATAAATAATTAAATACAAACTTTTGAATTACACAGTAATTCTAAAACAACTATTAATCATTGGTCTGATTTGGGGGGGGAAAGGTGCTAGTCTGCCTGTCTCAAAAACAAGCCTCCCCTTCATGGATCGGTGTGGAGGGATGATGCTCCATGGAGATCATATAGAAATGCAAAATAACCGTGCTGTCACTTTGCTGGCTCAGCTGCCCTTCGGGGAGGCCTGACCACAGCTCCCTGGGCAGAGCTATTTCTTGGGCAGGGGCACAGATAGATATTGGGCCTCAACAAACCCATGAAGCAACGAAGATCCTGCCCATTAACTTCTTTGCAGCACCATTAAGTTTGTTTCTTTTAAGGAACCTGAGAGGTAATGTTACGGCATATTGCTATGGGCTGTATAAGCTCCTATGAACATCTCCAGGAATTAAAAGCACTGAACAGGTTTTGAGTTTAAGGTTGTCACAGATGTTAGAACGATATATTGTACCAGTGTAATGCTTGAGGGCAAACACAGCTCAGTGGAGTTGATCCCCTCCTGCGCCGGGGGGGTTCGCGCTGACATACAGAACGTCTTTTTTACGCCTTTGCGATAAGTTTGGATTAACTTGATGACTTGAACTATTGTATCTATAAACAAATTGTTAGAACAGAATACAGATGACCTAACTGAGAATATATTGTGAATGTGGGTTTTTACATTATTGTTATTGTTCCTTTAAAGCAAACACAGCTATTATATAACACGGCGCTGGGGCCAGTAGCGCACGTGCAGTGGTACGAGCACACCCTGGGTGCAACTGAAAGTAGCTCTCAATAGGTATTTGACCTGGTTTTGATCAAGTTAGAAATTAGACAAAAAAAAAAGTTAATAGAAAACTGGAGGCCAATCTAAATGTTTTGATAGTCCCCTGCAAGCAGTTATTTTAAACAAATAAAAAGTTTCTCAGTATCTGAGAACCTGCAAGTCATACTGTTAACATGGAGAACTGGACTTATCTTCCTCGGTCAAAACCAACAAACAGGTAAAGAAAATAACGGCTGTTGTTGGGAGAAAATGGTTCTTTTTCTCTCTTTTAAAAATAACACTAGCTATTAACTCGGACAAGCTGTCCTGCTCGGTGCTGGTCAGTGGCTGAGTGCTCCTGCCATCAGCCAGTGGAGCGGCAATGCGGGGCACAGACAGAACGGTGTTAATCTGCTTGTCAAGTGGAAATACCCATCTGTGCTCCGGGGGTGACATGTGGCTCATTCAGCTTCTCTCGAAGCGAGAGAGAATTTCATCCAGGGGATGAGCACGTCGGCTCTCATACATACAAGGAGCAGTTCTCCAAGTCAAAGGCTTGCTGAAGGTCGGTGTGTCTGAGGTAGCACCCTCAGTACCTTTCGTTGAAATGTGCTGTCATTTACAATACCACCTGCACGCCAGCCTGCTCTCGGTGGTGAATCTGCTCCAGGCTTGCTCTGGGCATGCTCTAACAATCAAGAGAACCATCACCATTTAGCTTTTTCTATGCCCCTTGGTAATAAAGCATAAGAATATAGCATGCTGTCATTGGGAATATAGCATACTGTCCATCTGTCTGTCTGCTGACTCGTCCAGAGCTGAAATCAGGATGGTGGAAGAATCAATAACATGATTCTGTTCTGGGTAAATTGAGGCAAGTAGAGGAAATCCAATAAAATAGCTCACGGAAGTGTAGCTTGGGGGACTAGGACGGGCTTGCCCTTGGCTGGGGGCCAAACCACACACCTGCTCACTCACCGCCCCCCTCCCCCCCAAGGACAGGGGGAATAAAGGGGTGAAGGGAAAAAAAGACTCGTGGGTTGAGATAAGGATAATTTAATAACTCAACTACAATAATATTGAAAATAATCCTATATACAAATATACAAATGAGTGACACACAGTGACACTGCCCCCCACCCCATGACCAAGGCTCAGCCTGTTCCCGGCTAACGATCCCGGAGCAGGGAGAGTCCCGAACCCGCACTCACGGAACGGAGAGAACAGTCCGAGCGTCCCAGACCCAGAGCTGACCGGGGTGGGGGGGAAAGGCCTTGGGAGAGCGACCACCTGGAGCGAGATGACCCGGAGCAAAAGAGATCCGGAACCAAAAGGGCCGATCTTCCGGAGGGTCCTCACCTACATCCTGGACATGATGTGTATGTTATGGGATAGATTATTGGCCACTCTGGGTCTCAGTCCCGACCCTAAGCTCAAACCCTGGGCTGGTCACTGGGGCTGTGCTCCCTCCCAGCTTCTCCTGTTTGCAGACAGCCAGAGAAGCTGAAAGACCTTGGCAGCCACGTAAACATCACTGTTATCAGCTTTCTTCTGAGCACAAACCCAAAGCACAGCCTCTTGCTCGCTGTTATGGAGAAAGTGAACTCTGTCCCAGCTGAACCCAGGACAGGGACTCTGTTCACATCAGCTGAGGCGCGTTTGGCTGGATGGTAGAAATGAAGAGTGTGTTGGTCCTTACCTTTAGGTTTCCCTGCAGTCCACCCTGTGCAGTTGCCAAGCTCTCCTCGCCAAGCAGGGATGTGCACCGGAATGGCGCGTTGTCCGTGGGACTGCTCAAACAGGGAACATCAGAGAACCCAGCGCTGAATATCTCCAGCTGCCGCATCTGCTGCGGTCACCGACACTGGACAGGCAGCTCCTGAGGGCTGTGGAACTGTTCTGGCTCTGGTAGGGAGCAGTGAACTGGATCAGACCGTGCACCGGTTCCAGAGCTGCGCACACCCTGACACATCACTCTGCGTGTGCCGGCTGGCCAGAGCGCTGTGCTGGCCTCGAATCCTCTTGCCATGTGCTGTCACCCTGCTGTCCAGGGTCACCCACTCGAGGCTGTTCACCAAACGTATGGCAGCATGGAAAATGTTGAACAGTGGGAGGGTGGAGAAGCTTTTTCTCTCTAAGTGCCGTTAAAAAACACCCATGTAAAAACAGATTCAGAGATGGTGGATCGCGATTGTGATGTGCAAATTCGGTTAATTTTTCTGTAGCCAAATGGAAGAGCGCTAGGCGCCATCTGAACATAGGATGGTACAACAGACACTGGAAGAAACTCAGCCGTGAGAAAGCCATTGTGAGGAGGGGTCTTGCTTTGCTTGCCCAGCGCTGAGGACGGGTCAGGAGTCACCAGCGCAGCTCAGCAATGCCTGCGTGTCCTCCCAGGGCTGGTTAGTGATGCTGACCTCGCCCCTGAATGTGTGGATATTTGCCTTTCTCCAAGAAGGCCTGGCAGTAAAAGGCAAATGGGGGAATAATTTTTCCCCCTGTATTTTTCTTGATTGCGGGTTTCAGGCTTTGGTATTTTGTCGTCTCTAGAATGTTCCCCGTTTTCTTCCGTCCACCTGCTGAGTGGAATGTTGCCTGCTACTACTTTCAGTCCTCTCATTAGCCTGAATCTTGTCCTTTTTTTCTGCACGGTGGTGGGAATTTCTCTAGCTGGGAAGGGAGTTCTAGGTCAAGTTTATATAATAACTAGGAGAAGGTGTCAGAGCTCTCAACCTTCCCTGCTTTTCTCTTGGTAACTTCTGCTCTCTGTTTATTAAACCTCTGTCTGTGGAGGAAGAAGAGCCCAGCATACAGAACTAACAGCAGATAATCCTGGATTTCTATACATCTTGCAAACCTGTGTTTTATGCCACAATTACAAGTCCTAGAAATATTGTATATATTTGAACACTTTGAAAAACAAACCACTGAAAGATCAAATGTACCTGTAGCGCTGAATTATTAGTCATACAACAAGTTTTTTTCAAAATAAGAGCACCAGAGATTCAATTTAAAATAACCACCTGTTTTCTTATTTTAAAAGGATTTTTAAAATCATCCTTAACTAAAAATTAATTAATTAAAAGAAAAACTAATTATGGTTGCCTTACAGTCTACTTCCTTTCCTTCAGAAATCTCAAGGAATAATTACTTGGTAAACCTTATCTTTTTTTTTTTTTTAAATGTATTTAGTTAAATTTTAATTACTAAAACATGTGGTCTGTTTGTATGAACCTAATACTTAAGAAAGCAACCTTGATAGTAGCAGAGACTAGAGTCCTTTGATGAATTTACAGAGCAGGAATGTGACAGCTGTTGATGGGCGCAGCCTTAGAGGAGCGAGTGTCCTGTGCCTCCAACCTCACCTAAGGGGAAGCACAACTTCAGCTCCAAGTTTCCCTCAGTCTAACCTAATGCAAGTGCCCGTCACAATGAACCGTGAGGCCAAGATTCACAGAACGATTCACCAACTGCTAGGAATGAAGAAAAGAAAAAAAAACAACACACCCAACCCAGGTACATGTGGCAGACAGAGCGTTCAAACCCACAGCAGGGAAACGCAGGGCGCTGCATTGTCTTGTCAGTGCCACGCATGAGTTAGTCCTTGTTCGTGTTTGACGTTTGAAGGATTCTGAAAAATGACGACGAAGAGCCTTCGGTTTCTCCCAGCTAACCTGCCTGTTCGTGACACCCCGCGACAGCCGCCTGCCTGGCGCAGCCACCTCCTCGCCGTGCGCCAGCCGGGGGAGACGCGCCCCTCGGACAGACGCTCCGCGGACCGAGACCCGCGCCCCTCGGGCAGACGGGCGGGACGCACCGCCCCGGGCGCGGTGAGGGGCCGTGCGGGGGCACCTGCGCTGCGCCGCTCCCCCCGGGGCCGCTGCCGCCCCCCACC
>VZTO01010861.1:40732-55833 GCA_013400615.1 Syrrhaptes paradoxus
ACCGGCGCGGCGGGCGGTGCGTCAGGCGCTGTTCTGCCTCGCCCCTCGCAGGTGGCGGCGCGGCGGCTCGGCGCGGGCACGGACCGCGGTGACTCCCCCGGCCCCGGGCGGCGGGCGCTGAAACCTCAGAGCTCATGGAAACTGGGGGCGATGCCAGAGCGGCACCTCGGCGGGGAGGCAGAGGCGGAGGAGGAGACGGCGGCCGTGGCGGGTTTCCAGCGACTGCCGAGCCCAGCGCTCCCTCGGCTGCGGAGACGAGCATGAATATGGATGGGCCCGGCGGCGGCGGGGGGAGCGGGGCCGCTGCTGCAGTGCCGGGAGCCCCGGCCCCGCGGCTCCGCACCCCCTGCTCCAGGGACCCCAAAATGGTCCATCAGCGGTTCCTGCGCAGGAGCGTGGTGGACTCGGACCAGGAGGAACCTCCTTTCGACCTTCCCGAGTCCGAGCAGCAGCGGAAAATTATCTTGCTCCCCAAAACCCGGAGGATAATTGCCGAGAGGGCGAAGGCCGTGGAGAAGGTGTGCCTGGGGGCAGAGCCCCCCGGGGAGCTGCAGCCAGCCCCGGCCCCGGGCACTGCCACAGGGGCTGAGGAGCAGAAGGAAGCTGGGAAGGATGCGGAGAGGAAAGAGGCGTCTGATCCTTCCAAAGATCAGAGCAAGGCTAAGAAAGAGGAGCCGGAGGAGGAGGCTGATATGAAAGCAGTTGCCACCTCGCTGGATGGCAGGTTCCTAAAGTTTGATATTGAACTCGGGAGGGGATCCTTCAAAACGGTCTATAAGGGTCTGGACACGGAGACGTGGGTGGAAGTTGCGTGGTGTGAACTTCAGGTAAGCCGAGCTGATCCTCCTGTTTTTTTTTCTGCTTTGTAAGCCTAGGAGCTAAGGGGCAGCGTGCTGGTGTCATCTAGAGAAGCTCAGCTTTGAGCAGCCTTTATAGTCACCCTTGCTTAGTATCCAGTGTCTAACTATAGCACAATATCCTCATTGGCTCTGAACCTACCACCTTATGTACACTCCTCCCCAGCTTAACCCTCTCGGCCCTGGGATCTGATTGCCGACAGGAAGGATGCTAACATAGGACCTGTCATATTGCATAAAAAGGTCATGAGTTGCTCTCTCCAAATGCGCAAAGCATGCCCAAAGAGCTAAGCTGAGCTCCTCTCTTCCTCCTTCCCCCCAGCTGCTTCAGAAACAGCAGCTTCATTTAGCAGGAGTGGAGCAGCAGGTCTATATTGAAAAGACGCCAAACAGAAATGAACTTGGACTGCATTTGCAGTAGTGAACTTTCCTTTTGCTATGAATATAAATACATTATGCTTTTATGAAGATTGAAGATCTGCTGCCCCCTTACTTGCCCTTTCTCCTGCTCTGGAGCTGTGACTGTCGCCAGCTTCTTGTGACTCAAGCCTCTGACAGTACCTGAGCGCTTCCCTGTCCTAGGCCTCGTGAGCTACTGCTTCAGTTACATCAGAGACCTGTCTATCCAGATAGCCTTTAAAAGAGACTTTAAATAAAAGATCTGGTGTGTGCTCTAGATGTTTAGAGTGAAGTCATCCAGTAATATCTAAAGGGTGAAGCTTTAGATACTGGCTTTTGCTGATTGGGGACATAGCTGCTGCCCTTTGCCTGGTGATTTCTATATTCACACTGATGTTAAAATGGCAGTAGTGTATGCTTAATTTTTTTTCCCCTTTGTGAAGCTTTTAGTGTCTGTTACTTACCTGATTTCTGTTGGGTCTCATTCAAATGGATGCTATCTAAGAGAAAAAACTTACGATTTTTTTTTTTTCTTGAGCTATTGCTTTGTGTGTGTTACTCTGTAATTTTTGGGGGAACTAGGAAATGTAACCCTTGGTTATAATTTGGGGTCCTTAAACTCACTGTCTGGCTGAGCTTTATGGCCTATGAGCGCATTTGAAAATAGCATGTAAATAAGGTGATGTGATAAGCCTGAGCTCCTGATTGTTTGTTTATTTCTTAATGTTGGCTCAATCTGTTTGTAAATTACTCCTGGCTTCCTGGGCTAGGTGGGGATGGATGTGCAGCGACATCTTGATTCCCTAATGATTTCATTACACAATATAATCATAATTCACTGCAGCGCTGCTTCCTTAAGTGTGGGGAGCACTTCTCAGTCTTCAGAACCACACGTTCCCATGGCTCTTATTAGACAGAAACGCAAAATATAGAGCGGCAGCAGCTGGGCGAGGTAAGGCCCTGTAGGGCTGGTGCTAGAGGGGTTAAGGGTTAACCCCTCTTCCCCCTGGCCTGGAGGAGGTCCTGGGGGGCTCCTGGGGATGGGGGGACGGGGGGAGGCTGTGGGGTTGCCTAGGGGGTGTGGAGGGGAGCTGAGCCAGGTGGGTGTGCTGGAGGGTGGGCCTGGCCTTTGTCTGGCTTCGGGTGAAACTCTGTCCCCAGTGCATCAAGGCTGTTAGTTCGGTAGCCTGCAATCCATCGAGGGAGGTAGCTGGGGTGCTGTCAGGGGACCAGTTTGTCTGTAGGAAGAGGCGGATGGTGCTGAGCGGGGGGTTTGGCCCGCGCAGGCCAGCTCTGTCACTGCAGAGCCACCGCATGCCTCAGGGAGGGATGCAGACGGATGTATTTTCAACAGATCTTCTGTAGCAGAACAGCTTTCACTAAAGACTGCCGAGTGTACGGGAGAACCCAGCGAAATTCCGGGATTTGGGTCCTTCGCACCTCAGAAAGAGATGGGGAAGGGCAAGGTGCGGCTTCCCTGGTGGCTGGCTTTCTTCCTCCTAGTTACACCTGGCTGGGAATTCCTGAACCGCCCGCGTGTGGGGAGATCCCCTGTGACAATTCCAGACTCCCCCGAACTGCCCTTGGCTGTGTTTTGGCTGAAATCAGCTCCTATTGCTGGATATTTTCAATTCCATCCAGAATTTGTTTTGAGGCCTCTAGCTGTAGGAAGAGAACTCTCATGGTTAATCGATATCGGTGGCTTCGGAGAAGTAGGTGTGACCCTGCGGGAGCCGGGGGCTGTGAATTGTCCCCAAACACCGCTGGCACAGCTGGAGGGGATGCCAGGGGCCGGGGGAGGGCAGGTGGCGGGTGGATTTTGGAAGCCAGTGCTTTGGTCTGGATGGAGGAGGTCTGGCCTGAATGACAAAAGCCACCATGGGATTAAAGCCTGGGCTTTTGGGCTGAGTTTGCAGGAATTCAGGAGGTGTGAATAGCCTGGTGTCCTGGGCTTTTGGACCTGTGGAGTACGCTCTTCATTCGGGGGGAGGGGGAGTTTTATTGGGAGAACATTCCGAGGGTGCTGTCAGTAATCCCTCTATTCCTGGCATTTTGAGAAATTTTAAAGCGAGGTGTGTCAGTTGGATCTGCCCTCCTTTGTCTCTTTCTCTGTAGCGACGTGAAGTTCAAAGGGGAAGCCATCACCACCGTGCTGCTGGGCGCAAAATGACTTCCTCTGCCGTCTCACACCATCAAAACCCATCTCGGAGCCTTTTTTTTTTTTTTCCCGAAAAATTGCTACAAATTGTGCTTTGCCTTTCTTTCGGAGATACACTTGTGCTTGTTACTTTTAGAGCCTGAGAGTTAAAAACTCACAGTGTCGAGGTTCCACGCAGGCGTTAATCCTCTGTCCTTGCTCAGCATTTTTTCAGCCCAGTTGTGCTGTTGCCTGTGTGTCTGTGTCTCTCTTTTTTTGTCTGTCTGTACAAAGACCTTGCGAGCCATTCTTGTTGAGTGGTTTTATTTCATTGAAAAGATGGCTTTAGGGTTCAGAACCGAAATCGTGGCTTGGATTAGGGTAGGATCCAAACGCCAGCCAAGCTAGTTCTGGATTTTAGACCTGTCTGAGAAGATGTGAAAAGCTGTGGTCAAATTCTAGCTAGAAAATAAGTTTATTGTTCCTTCCTGAAAGCGAAGTATTGGAACAGGATTAGCGTGCCCTTGCAGTTTGGAAGGGTTTGCGTTCTAAGGTTTTCAACAGCTATAATTAATTTTAATTGGTGGCATACAATGGCTGTGTGGTGAGGCTTCAGCATAACAGTATTTCAGTGTTGCACTCCTAACTAAAACGCTAGGTCATGAATAAGGAATATTGGCAAAAGCCTACCCACTGCTGGCAAGCCAAATATTCTTTTTAGTTAAATGAAGGGTTTTGAAATCCGCATCCTATTTCCCTTTGGGAACATGTAGGGAAACTGCAGAAGAGTCCAACCTGGTACTATCTCAAAGACCTCACGGTAATTTATGGTTCTCATTTGGGCTGTGAATACTGAGCTTCTGTTTGATGGCATTTAATTTGAGTTTTCTTTGTTGAAAATGTGGTGAGGATGGACTGTCTGGCTCTGCTGTTGCTGTACCTGTGGCAGGGAGGGGAGCACCGCAGGAAGCCAGGCTTTTCCCACTCGTCGCCCAAGACTTGTTCTCCACTCCGTGTACTGGCACTTGACTTGGATGGACGCTGGTTTCTTCAGGACACTTGGCCTCCAGGTGCTCTGTGTGAGGATGTGTGGGAGTCCCTGGTGCTCCTAGGGACAGAGCTCAGTCCAGGAATGGGATGGTGGAGATATTTGGGGAGCTATCTAAGACTGAAGGATGGGCAGAGCTCGCTTCAGCTATGTGCTGAAATTAAAAATCAAGGGTATGAGAATAGCTCTGACCACATTTTCCAAACAGCCACCAAACCGAGGGGGCTGTGATGGTAAAATGGTAACAGACAGGAATGCTGCTCTGTGCTGGTGACTTCTTGCCACCTGCAGCTTTTCTGCCAAGCTTCTGGTAGGATAGTTCTGCAGGGAAAAACTTAATTATTTTTACAAGATAAGTGTTTTACTTAGTTTTATAGCACTTTTTCCTTTTCATGCCATTGCCAGTCTTATCAAACTGCCTGAGTTATCAAACTGCCTGAGCCAGTACATTGTACATCTTAAGTCACTGAGATATTCGGGAGTTTGAAATTTTGGAGGGCACAGATAATAACTAAAAATTGCATTCTAAATGTGGATGCGTTTCTGAACATTTCTTTCATTTGATTCATATGTGGTATTAATATGGGAATAGAGAAGGTATTTTCTTGACCTCAGTTTTTATTCCTTAAATGAGAAGCTCATCCAGATTGGCTGATAGCTGACTGATTTTTAATATAGCATGAATATTCTAGAAGTACAAGATGAGATTAGACTTGGTTTTAATGCAAAGTGAATAAAAAGGGCATTTAAAATTGTTAATGCTAGACCTATGTGAACTCACTAGTTTTTGTTTTGAAGGCTGATAATTTGTCCTTGAAGCAAAATTTCTAGTTAGAGTGGATGAAGGGAGGAAAAGCGTGCAGTTTATTTCCAAGGGCATTACCTTATCTATGAGAGAAGGCTATGATGCCTATGGAAGTATTTATTAAATTTTTAAGTGGTCTTTTCCATCTTATTTCCACTTAGAAGATCTGTGATTGTTGTTCATAGCAACACCAAAGGTCCATGGCTCAGATGTTTTTGTGTAAGCAGATAGGTTTGCATGGTTCAAAGTGGGAGCTCGTAAAATGGATGCTGTTAAAGTTCACTTCACTCTAGCTGGCAAGTCAAGTCTGACAAGGTTAAATTATTGTGTGGAGTTAAATTCTGTGGAAGGAGGAGGATGTCCTATGTGCTGTATCGAGGATCCAGGGGATTTCTTTGTGAAAAAAATCTTTGGGATTTTCCCTGGTGTGGTAGTTTGGCTTTTGTTAGTGTCCTTGTTGGCTGAAGGCATTTATGTGATGTTGGGTTAGTAGCCGGTTACTGCCTCTGCTGTTAATTTATTGGCCAGGTAAACTTTGTAGTGCAAATGAAGAGAATAATTTAGAAAGTCTGGGAGGAGAGAGGAGGGAGACTGGATCTGAAAGCTTGAATCTGATGTTGCTGTATGCTCATATTAATTAGCTCAGATTAATTTTGTCTGTTTTGAGTTAATACTTGAGAGAGTGACTTCTGTTTAAAGCAGAACTGAACCAATTATTTCAATTTACCGTGTCGATATGAAAACACGTGCCTGTGTCACTGGTGTGTTGGTATAGCTGTTGTGCTGGCATGGAGAAGCAGGGTAGGGATACGGTAGTGAACTATTAATAGACCGCTTCTCAAATTCAGTAAATGAAATAGAGCTGGGTCAGACTTCAGATTCTGCCTTGGAATCCAATAAGACTCCTTTCTTTTGCTTTTGAGTAATTTTGCCTAAAGGTTGGTTGCTTGTGCTCTTTTCATCCTGGTTCAGCTGTATGCTAGATGTGTGGGGTCCAGTTGGGTTAAGAGAAAATGACTTAAAACAAAAACTTGGTGTAAAGGATACTTCTGGTCCCTTTGGTCACCTCTTGTCCACACCTGACAGGGAGGGGAAAAAAGTGGATGTTTGCAAGCTGTCATCTTAGTTATGTCTGCCCTTGATACGCAGCCTGACGTGTGCATGGCGTGCTTACATTTATGGTCCGATTGCCGCCTCGGTTTGCGGTTAGGGTGTAAGGGAGGTCTGAAGAAAGGTCAGTGTGCTGGGAATGATTTGATAAAAGAAGGGTGACAGTAGGAGTTTGACTGTTGGTTACTGGAGTTCATAGAATCATAGAATGGTTTGGGTTGGAAAGGACCTTAAAGATCATCCAGTGCCACCCCCTGCCATGGGCAGGGACACCTCCCACTAGCCCAGGTTGCCCAAAGCCTCATCCAGCCTGGCCTTGAACCCCTCCAGGGATGGGGCATCCACAGCTTCTCTGGGCAGCCTGGGCCAGTGTCTCACCACCCTCAGAGTGAAAAATTTCTTCCTAATGTCTAGTCTAAACTTACCCTCTTTCAGCTTATACCCATTCTGAGAGACTGGGGATGCTGCAGAGATGGGAACAGTGGTTTGGTGGGTGGAGGGTAGAGGCTGAGGGTCAGGTATGAAGGGATTGCTGAGGAGTGATAAATCACCCACACTTCAGGAGCCCTGCTGGAGGGGTAGGTTTGGGGTAGTGCTGAGAGGAGCTTGCTACAGCTGTCTGATGAGGGGAAGCTGGGTTTTAGACTCGCCATGACATAGCTGTTGATTGCCGGCATCAGGATACTTACCTGTGTGTTTGGTAGGTTCTGTGCTGGGTCTGACTGCCCAGAAAACATAATAGCAGGAAAGTGCTGATGCACAATACTGGACAGGCTGTAGGTGTAAGAAAAAGGCAGCCAAAGGCATGTCATGGGAGATGTGTGACGCTTGGCATTCCTGTTCGAAGGGACTTCTTCATGGCTCTGAAATAGGAGGGATTTCTACAAATAATGTTTGGAGAAGATCTGAGATGGTCATGCCAAGCGGAAGTGGTTTTCCTCTTAAGTTTGTACGTGTGAAAGAAAATCTGGAACATCTGGAGATGTTATTTCCCTGAAGTGATACTGGCCGCCTAGAAACCGGGGCTGGTACCCAGTGGTGGTCTCAGTGTGCCTGGCACCTCGCTTGGCAGGGATGGGGGAGTTGGATTTTTTTTCCGTAGAGGTGAGCAGGCAGCTAGAAACAGCCTTCACCCAGGATCTTGCTATTCCTCTGTAGCTCTGAGATGGAAGAACCAGCTCATCCTTTCCTATGGCCCTTCTGCCTGCTCTGGGATGAGAAACCTGCCTTTCTGCCAGGAGTGGCTTTTACCGGTATATCTCTGCAACACCTTAAACTCTGTGGTGGAGTCTGGACCAGTTGTTAAAACTGCAAGATGATGGGTACAGCAGAGAATTCAAAAGTATCTGGTGTAATTTTTTTTTTCTTTAGTGAGAGAGGGGAGCTGTTAACTCTTCCTTGCCTCCATTTCACTTCTGCAGAGCCAACAAGAAAAAGGCTTTGACCCGTTGGTGAGGGTGTGAGTGGCTCAGTCTGGACCAGGGCAGGTGTGCACCCCCATTCTCTGTACCTCTTTTCTTCCCAGAGAGTACTTGTAGGTCTTTAGAAATGCAGCTTCTACATAAAACAGGGTCTATATATTTTACGGTTTGTGTTAGATTGGTCCCTTGCTGGGGAATGGACTAAGCTTCAACCCGTGAGCAGCTTCCCATGTTCCTGAATAAAATCTCACTGGACTCGAGTTCTTTGGAGGACATTCATCCTTTTGGCATGATGCTGACCCAAAGCAGCTTGCTGGTTGGGAATTCTGTCTGTTACCAACTAGCTGGAGGGCTGCATAGCTTCTGCGCTGTTCTTCGGACTTTCTCCTTGCAGATGATCGTGCCCATGTAAAGGACACTGAGAATTTGGCACAAGGAGGGGGTCACAGGTTCTGTGTCTCCTGCAACCACCTGTGTTGTGGACACAGTGTCGCTGAGCACCTGTAAGCCTTGGGAAGCATCTTAATCACTAGCCAGTCATCCGTAGGGATTAATGAATTTATCCCCCCCCAAAAATGACCCCTTCTAACTCTGCCGTATCCTGTCTAACCCCCTTGTGGCTAAAGCATTATTCCAAATAAATGGATTTGGGAGCTCATGGGATTTATTCCCACCTTCTCCAGAATCTACCAGATAAGCATACATTCATTTTCCTTCATAGCGTACACAGCCAGGTTTCAGTAAGTGATTTACTGGAAAATAATTTTGGTGTATTGTATTAATGCAGCATAACAGCTGTATAATATGGTGGTTAAATCCGCAGTGGGGGTAGTGGGTAAAATGAAATGCTGCGTTATGGGAATATACACATTGCTTACACTGTCAAGGAAGGAGTAACCTAAGACCTGATACCATCTGTTCTTCAGTTGTTTGCTACGGAGGCATACAAAACACTTATTCATGAACTCTGAGGGAAGCAGATAGGAGAATGCAGGCTCAAATAACACTTGTGGGTTTTTTCTTATTTGGCTATTTTTTTGTGAATTTAATCTGATCTTCATTCCTGACTTCTTAAAGGAAAATGAGAAATGCTTTAAGTAGTATTTGATCCTATTATGAATCTCTGCAGCTCTTTACCAAAGTTAATTTGAATTTTAATGTACATTTTGGTTAGATAAGTAAACTTAGGCTTTTATTCCTAGCTTTTTCTAAGAAAATGAAAACCCAAAAAGAAATGAACATTTTTCTGTTACACACTACTCCTTTTTTTTTTTTTTTTTGCAATGCTTTTTTTTGGGAAAGCTGTACACTAGTTGGCTACTAAAATTGCCAATTCACCTTTCTTGAATTCTTAAAATCCTGCTGTAGTCCAGCTGAAAAAGGCTTTTTGTTTCCTCTTAACCCAGAGAATTTGAATGTAAATCTGTATGGATGACGGCTGACTTTTTTTCTAGCTATGTTTTTGCTTTTGGGGAACTGTTCTACCTTTTCCATTCCCTATTTATCAAAGTATGGGCCTTCATAAACCGTGGTTCTGTCCTGAGCGCAGCAGTGGCGTGTTCCCTGGATTTGGGTTAGCAGGGCTTGTCCAAATGCCATTGTCGCTGTGTTTCAAGTGCTTAAAACTGTCTAAAACCCAGTAAGACTGAACAGATGGAGGAAGGCTTTTGTTCTTTAGCTAAATAATCAAAAAATGTTTATATTCTATAAAATAAGGTTTTATTAAGAAGAACAAATGACAGTCAATTCATAGATGGAGAGCTGAGTGTTTGTTTATCTCGCGAAAGCGGTATAAACCAGGCATTGCCTACGTCTGCTGCTGGAATGGATGTTCCTCTCTCACTGGCGTGTGCTTGAAGGATTAAAATTAAAATTACAATAAGCAGCTTTTTAACATTACTTTTCCTGATGCTGTCTGGATTTCTTCAGTTAGAGCAACATTTTGGATGACCCGTTGTACTCGCTGGAGCTAATACAGCTGTTGGTGGTTGATGGAACAGAATCAATTTTGTCTAAAATAGAACAGTGTAGAAGCTGGGGGGGGAAATCACAAAATTTCTAGTGGATGTATCTCATTGCTGCAAGCCCATGCAGCTCTCTTCTGAAACGTCTGATAAAATCTAGATCTTGTAAAACTTCCGAATAGCTTTGGTTTGCTCTTGGCTTTACTGATTAATTAAGGAAAATTGCCATGGTTATGTGCACTTGAGCTTGTTTTGTTTCTCTTTCATATCAGTGTTTGTTTTGATGGTTGTTGTAGATAATAAAACAAGTGTGGCACTAATAAAAGCGACTTGCTTTTCCCTCCATTATATCGCCTTGGATTACTGATGGAGGCCGAGAATGTCTCGTCCTTTGGCAAACAAGTGCAGTCATGGCTGACATGGGTGGTTTTGCGTATCCTTAATGTTGTTCATGCATATATAAAATTAATAGTAGAAGTAGAGAAAATACACAACCACTTGTACTAAGCCCCAGCATGCAGAGGAAAAGGAATTGGTAAGAATGACCCAGAACGGTTGCTCGTAGCCCGTCTGTGATCCTGCCTCTTCAGGTTACCTTCTCCCATGTTTATGGCATGTGCTTCTGGGGGTGTAGCATCAGTCCCTGCTGCCCTCCAGGCTTCTAATTTTATTTTTTACAAGTTGTAATGACTTGTGTAACATCTTTCATTGACCTTAATGAATTTAAAAAGTCAATGTGGCAATTCAGTCTAACTGAAGCCTGTGAGCTCCAGGAACTTCCAGCACGGGCAGATGGGGGAAGTGAGGAGGGAGAATGTCGTGTGGTATTTGGGAGTTATTTGTGTTGTAAGGACCTTGTTAATTTGAAGCTCTTGCAGCACCATTCCAGGAATGAAATGGGGATTTTTCTGTAACTTCTCTCTAAAAAAAAAGTGAGAGGAAAGCTGCTGATAATCTACTCATCCTCAGATGCTTGGCAGACTCTTGAACTGGACTAAAGTTATCTAAAGCAAGTTTGGGCTGTAAATTCTTCTAGGCTGTCAAGAGCTGCTGAGCCCCATAGGTGTCAAGTAGCAGTGGTCACTCAGTCTTTAAATAGAAAATCACTTTGGAGTCTCCTTTTTCAGACCCTAAGGACTGTCTGCTTAGGCTGGTCACAGAATCACAGACTGGTTGGGGCTGGAAAGGACCTTAAAGATTGAGTCCCACCCCCTGCCATGGGCAGGGACACCTCCCACTAGCCCAGGTTGCCCAAAGCCTCATCCAGCCTGGCCTTGAACCCCTCCAGGGATGGGGCATCCACAGCTTCTCTGGGCAACCTGGGCCACTGCCTCACCCCCCGCACAGGAAAACATTTCTTCCTCACATCTCATCTCCATCTCCCCTCCTTCAGCTTCAAACCCCTTCCCCTCGTCCTGTCCCTGCACCCCCTGATCCAGAGCCCCCCCATCTCTCCTGTAGCCCCCTTTCAGCACTGGAAGGTGCTGGAAGGTCTCCCCGGAGCCTTCTCTTCTCCAGGCTGCACACCCCCAACTCTCTCAGCCTGTCCTCGCACGGGAGCTGCTCCAGCCTCGGACCATCTCCGGGGCTCCTCTGGCCCTGCTCCAGCAGGACCCATGGTCTCAGACCCCTGCCAGGCAGCAGCTGATAAACTTGGACATCTGGGACCAGTTCTGATGGAGATGGAAAGTTCAACCCATGATGTGTTGTTGGGCATGCTGCCAGCAGTTCGGGGAGTGAGCTGTGTTAGTGTAGAGCAAGGACACGAAAGAGCAGCATACTGCTGGGGAAGGCTCCATCCAGCAGCTGGTTGCTCCATCTTCAGGCACATGAACTGCCTGGGAGTGAGGTGAGGCTTGTGGGTAACCCCTCTGCTGGGGGGTGTCCTGTCCAGCAGGCTCTGGTATTTCCTCTTGGAATTCACTTATCTAGGAATGGAGGAGTAGCCTTTCTTGGAGGCATGGAGCAACAGGAGGTGTGCTCCTCACCCTTCCCCTAGCAGCCAGTGTAGTAGTTTGGAGGCTTTGGTAAAGGCTCTGACTGTTGCAGGTGAGGTGGGAATTTGGAATGAAATCCTTTGGTCTAAGTATTGCTGTCACGGGAGAGGAGATGGGCAACACCTCTCCTAGGTGTCGCCTAAGAGGGAAGTAGTTGCCCTCAACCCAGCTCTTTCACAGTGTGTAGGGGTACTCTGCAAATGTCTCTTGGCCACAACTGTTTGAGGAATGGATGAACAGTTCATTGCTGGGTCTCAGCTGCTCATGTACAAGAGGGACACTGACCCAAATTAAGCCCGAGGCCGTATGGGGCATATGGAAGAGACCTTGGCTTTTGCAGGCATCTCATCTTAAGAAGAGGCACGGTGCCTTCAGTGTGCTCGCAGCTGGAGGACAGGGTGCAGAGCCACAAGTGCCTTCAGAAGACTGTGTTTGGACCCAGGTCAATTCTATGCCTTATTTTTATACTCCTGTTAAATTAAGCCAACTGGATAGGTTCCCATGTGATACAAGATACTCCTATGAGGGCATGCTGCTGTTTCCTCTGGGCTATAGACAACTCTGAATCCTTGATGTGGAAGAGGATTAAGCCTTCTTTTCAGAGTGTAGAAGAAAGAAACTTGTAGCAAATACCTGTGATAAGAGGAAAACTAATTAAACTTCTTTAACTCTCTGCAATAAGTGATAGATATTTAGTGGGATTTTTTTTTGAGCTTGACTACTTGAATTCCTGTTCCCTCCCTTGCCTCCCACTCCCGAGCATCCCCCCCTCCCCAAAGCCTGAACCCCTGCGGTGAAACACAGCATCCACACCTGGGCTGTTCATGAGGGAGGCTTCTTGTGCAAGAGGAGAGCAGTGTGACACCCCACACCATCAGGAACAGTTAATAGTTAAAGGGTGTGGGGAGCTGAGGCTGTATCTGGTTACTCAGATGAAGCCAGTGATACAGGTTTTTAACCACTGAAGCTACGGAACTTAGACACAGCAATTCTTCCTCTAAGTGACATTGCAGCATTAAATACAAAGCTCAATTTATTAATTTAGTGTTGGGAGGAGGAGAACAGGCTAGTGCTCGCTCACGTGTGGGATTCAAAGAAGATTTTTCCTCTAAATAGCTTTGGTTTGGGGCTGCAGACTCTTGTGTATGAAACGAGAGGCTGGAGAGGATGGAGTCTGTGTTCAGGTGGCCGACTGTGGATGTCTGCTGGCTTTTGCCCCACCGATAGCTATCTCTATTTTTATTCCCTTTTTGTGTGCTGTTGCTGAACAGAGATTCAATCTATAACAAGTGTTGCTGGGGAGTGTGGTCCGTGGGGGGAGGGCATCCTTTGGCATGAAACTGGAGGGTCTGTGGTTGGGGATGTTTGCTTTGCCTGAACAGGGTGTAACGGAAGATACATGGCTTGCTGATGTGGGACTGAAAAATGAAATGGGTATCACTGCTGAGTCCCAAATTCTCAGTGGGAGGGGTGTGACTGGTGCTGCTCTGGGTTCCTTATAGACTGGGGAGGATGACAGGGTGGTTCTTCAGCCTGTTCCCGCGTTCCCATGCGTATTTTTAAGGAGGATTCATTAGAAATGAACATTACTTCATAAAAATGTTCCAGTAGGCTTTTAAAAAGCAGCTCATGTCTTCTTCCTTCTCATTCCTCCTCTTCCCTGTCCTCTACCACCACCCCCAAAGTTACAAGGACAGGGTCCTGCTCTTTAGCAGCCTCTGCACTGCCACAGGTGTGTACAAATACCCTTTTTCTTTTTTCATGTCCCTTTTTATTCTTTAGAGGGTTATTTTCACAGTCACATGAAATTATCTTCTTTGACAAATCTTGTGAGATCCTGTTTCACCCAACAGCCTTCCCATTGTCCAAGGTGTTTTCTTGTGCAGCCATGAGACTCAGCAGTGGCTGTGGCAGCTTCTCATCTTCTTGGAAATCCTGGTGAATCCGAGAAGGAAATGAGAATTTGCAGAGAAATAAAGGAAAATGAGGTAGCGTCTAGTGAAATGAGATGAAAAGGCATTTTATAACGTCTTGTGTGTTAATTTCTGCTTTCTGATTCTTAGCAGTGACTGATGCTTGTAGGCTTTGATTGCCTTGCTGATGCTTAGCTACCCCAATTCTGATGTTGCAATTAATGATTTAACAGCACACATGCTGTAAATGCTTTTTTTAAGAGGTTTTGATAAAATTGATACATTGTGTATTTTATTCTTGCTGAGCTATCTTCTACCCTAGTTGTATTACTTCTGATTCTTAGAGCTGAAATTGTAATTTATGAATTTTCTGTTAGAGAAAGGAAAAAAAGCCATTCAAACAGATCCATTGAGCTATTTTTTGTGTGCAGAAAGAGAAAAAACTGTAATCTCTTATGAGCTGTGACCTGTGTACCTTAAAAGATATATCGTCTATATTTCGAAATGGATTTCTGTCAGCAGGGTAACTAATGAAATTGTCTTGTAGTTGGAGCCCTTAGTACCTAGTAAGATGTGAGCTCCATGTGAAGCTGCTTCTCACAGTTCGGTTATTTGTGAACGTGCTTTTCTGTGGGTTTTACAGCTACTGGGGTCGTGCTTTTTCTGCAGTTTTTCCTTCAATGGGGGCAACAAGAGAATTTCTCTTTCCCTTTATCCATTTTCCTGAAAATTGAAATGTGCTTTGTTTCCATGAGTCGCTACCCTGATTTATTCGTAAGTGTATCATGGACAACGTGGGAGAGGCACACACACACTGAGCGTTGGTGCAGTCTTGTTTCCTGAAGAAACAAAGGCTGAAAAACCACCTTTGACTTTTTTTTTCTTTTTACAACCCCTGGAAATAACTAGAAGGGATGGGCTTTCTTAGTACTCATCCCAGTACATGGGGATGAGTGTGGTACCCAGAGNCTTGTCTTGCTCTTCCTAAGCTCATGAAGTCTGTGAAGATGCCAGACTCCCAGTACGTGGGGATGAGTGTGGTACCCAGAGCTGCAGCCTGTGCTGATGGTGTGTGTCCTGCCAAGATGCTGCCCTGCTCATCTGGAGCGGTCCCACAGGGATGGAGGGGTGCTGGGGAAAGGCCAGGGCCCATGGGGGGCTCTGGGGGGGCTCTGCTCCCTTGGTCAGGGAGGGGAGTGACAGGACAAGGTGGACTGAGCTCTCCAGTCCCACCTCTGGTGCGGTGCTCAGAAAGGGCTCAGGCTTGGTCAGCAGCACAGAGGGAAGGACTGACATCATTTTTTGAGCTTTGCAGTTTTTTGTACCATTTGGTACTGTTCTTCCTATAGATTTCCTCTGCAGTGGTACAGACAAGGTCTGTCTGTTTTGTGATGTCCTGTGGCTTCAGACACATTGTCCCCATGGTTATTTCCATGCTACTGTAGAGAAG
>VZTO01010861.1:57100-71852 GCA_013400615.1 Syrrhaptes paradoxus
GTTGGACTTGATGATCCTTGAGGTCTTTTCCAACCTTAACGATTCTGTGACTCTGACTCTATGATACAGATATTTGTACAACATAGCTAGAGAGTCAGTGGTGCAGTTGATTGACTTCACCTCCACCGCTAGGGTTAAGGAGAAGGTATGTTCTCAAATGCTTCCCTTGCTCTTCAGAGAAAAATCCGGTAATTTTACCTTTCTCTAAGAAACTGTTTTAGGGAACACTAGACCTACTGTCTGGGTTTATTTTGTAGCGTTCAGGCTTGTTAAGTAGCTGATGTGATATACTGGTCCCAGTGCTGGAAGCAGAGTGGGGAGTTCATTCTGTGATGGCTGTGTCGGGGTTTGATTTGGATTACTTTGATCTCACCTGTGGAGCTGCTGCTCACTTTCATATTCATGGTCAGTGTTTACTGTTTGGTTGGTATTTGCTTGTTGTGTATCCATAAGATGGGTGCTGGAGTTACTTAAAAAAAACCGACCTGCACAAATGTGCAATAGTAATCATAATGAGGAAGATAAAAATTTTGTACAGGTGAGATAAATACAAGAATCTAAAATTAAAAAAAAATCCTAAATTTGGCGGCCATTAAATCAGATCATTGCAGTGACTATTACTCGTTGTTAAAAGACCCTTTAAAGTATGCAGGCTTTTAAAATTAATTGCAGTATGTGGCACTTTTAGAGGTGCAGAATATATAATGTACTTCTGGTAGGCAAAGCATGCATGAATCATTTAAAAAAAAAAAACCAGAAGTTTATGAATTCTCAAGTGCTTTCTTTAAAAAGTACCTGGAGTGGTTCAGGTGGATTGTAAACCTGTTGGGTAGCTTCTACTTAAGCCTTGCTTTTATGAATATTTTAACTGTTTCTTTACGCTGTAATCGACACATCAATTTTCTCTTGGATGCTGTGTATAGGATGGTGCTGATCGTGTGCTGTTGTATGATAAGATTCTAGAAAGTTGAGAAATTTGTTCTTTAAGATGAAATTACATCTTCAGGGAAGGCTGTGTTAAGTCTTTTGCTTTATTGCAGTCAGTAAATTGTTCTTAGAATTTCTAATTTTGAAAACCTTTTGAAAACCGAGCTCTAAAATATTTTAAGCAAAAAAGGACTTTGACTCGTAAGAAGACGATCTTAAAAATCCTTTTGTGTTTCTGCATGAGATGATACTCTAGATCTAGATCTTGATGGTTTATTATTATTATTACCTTTATTTATGATATTCAAACCATTGAGTTCTTTGGAAATTGGGTGAATCTGCTGGCAAGACTAATCCAGCCTCCTCCTGCAAGAATTCCTTTGAATACTTCCGAGCAAGCTTTTCTGAGATATCTAGAATTTAACTACAGCTACTTGGAACCTCTTGGAGCTCTAGCTTGTACATCTGTAGTCTTTTAGACTAAAAATACGTGTTTTAGAAAAAGAATGATACGTGCAGTAAATCAAATTATATTTGTTTCAAGAGTGTTAATATCAAATGAGTGATCTTTGAAAACTTTCTTGTCTAGAGCTTAATGAATACTGAACTTTTGTGAAAATAAAAGGCTCAGCATAACGTGCTGATGGTAATTCATCCTCGGGCAGGCTGCCCACTGCTCCGCTTTGCACTGCGGCAGAGCCATGCCGCAGATTATTTCTATAATCAGGTTAATTGAAAGAGCAGAAAGGGGTAAGGAGAATTTTCTGGGTTCAATGTCACAGTTGGGGGAAGGAGTGTGAAGGGCTGATGTGGCACGTGCTGTGAGGTGCTGTGTTCCCGAGGAGAAACGTGCGTGGTCAGGGTGCTGAGGGAGGAAACCCCCCGACTCTCTCACTTGAATTTCTCCAGCTCTAGGAAAGGCTGTGTGAATTTAAACAATTCAGAAATTACCCTAAGATGGTTGGTTTTTTTTTCCTGTTTTAAAGCTCCGTAAGGTAGGGGTGTTTGATTTCCTTCACCTCTGTTTCCTGGTTCCTTTTGGAAGCTGCCGATGAGGGCTAGCCTTTCCCTTGGCAGCCTCCTTAGTTGGAAGTGGGAAAGATGAAATCCTGCTAAAGGCTGAGCCTGCCAGCTTCTAGATAAGTTTGGTTGTGTGTGTTTAAGTTGCAAAATTTTATCTCCATGTGGAAGGTCTTACTATTACGGTGTGTGGACTTAGTGTTTGTTCCTTTTCTACTTAGTCTTACCTGCAGCCCAGAGCTGCCCGGCGGTGGTGGCCGTGCCGGGAGTGTGCCCGCCCCACCGGGCTCCGGAGCGGAGCAGGGTTTTGGGTCTGTCACAGCAGCACCAAGGGCTCCCCTGGGTCGTCTGTAGGGTGGAAATCAGGGAGGTTTGTGAATTGAATTTGTAGGCCAAAGCTCTGTTGACGTATTTATTTCCTATCCTATTTTTGTCTCTTACATTTGAAACCATTTTTATTCTGGGTAATGTTCCGGAGGACCTAATGTAGTTAATAGACTTAAAAAAACCCCAACAACTGAAACCAAAACACCCTATTGGGAATGAAAGGTCATCATGGAGCTTTTAATTTGAAGTCCAACCAAACAGATGTGGTATTTAATCCATCCTTCCTCGGAACAGCAGCCAATGTATAAAAGCCATCATAAGAAAATTATTAGTTACATCCCCTTCTCAGTCTAACTGAACATCCTCTAAACTAATACCTACGGGCCTGTGGTGGCTTCCTTTAAATGTGGCTTTTTCTTTCTTTAAGTTTCTAGTAAACAATGAGAGTGTCCTGGCTTACCCAGGATGACTAGCTGGGCTTCATCAGTTTATTTCCAGCTATTCTTCCAGATGGGTATCCCTATTGTAAAGGGATCCCAAATTACTAATGTCACAGAAAATGTTTACAATATATTACCTGAATTCTGAAAAGACCTATTCCTGTATTTTTTTTCCCCCTAAGTCCTATTTCAAGCTAGTTAGGCTCTGTTGAGTTACTCAAATTAAGAGATGTTTTTTGTTCTGGATTTCAGTGCATGCCTATTTTTTTTTTAAGAGATCACATGTGTTCTCTGCATCTGGTTTTCACATCTTTTTTAGGTTGAAATGTTCCCGCATTTCTTTCTCAAGAGCCTGCAGATTTAATTGGGTGGGGAAATCCTTTCCTCGCTTTACGTAATAATTTAAATAAACTGTTATGGCTTAAGTTAAAAAAATGAAAATTAAGTAGATTTTTTTTATGATAAAAGAACAATTTTTCTCATCTGTTGCAGAAGAAGAGATCAGTTTCGGGGGATTTATTCAGGTACTTTTTTATCATTAGAAATGGAGCTTTGACAGCAGAGGCTGAGAATTTGTCTCCCCAGATTGCCTCTGCATCTCCTCCATTTGTGCAGGGTGTGCAGAGCAGGTTGCTCAGGGAGCACCGCCTCGTCTCTGCTGGACCAGCCTCTGTCCGTAGGCAGTGGGCTGGGGGTGGCTGCTGGCAACACGTGGAGCAGTGTGAGAAAGCCAAGATCAGTTGGACTACCTGCTCTGAAATCTGCTTTAACAGCACCTGTGGAGGTATATCTGGGGTGTGAAGCAAGCTGAGATGGGATGGGCGGGTGGTGGTTGGGTGGAACCCACTGGGCTGGGCTCTTGATGGTGGCCAGGAGGCTCCTGGTAGCCCCGTGGGCTGTTTCTCTCGGTGGGCAGGCTTGGAAAGCACGGCTGCGTGTGGTGTTAAGGCAAGACCATGATTCACAAGAGTGAGTTCCTAATGTTCCTTCCTCTCCAAATTGCCGTGAATGTACATGGGTGCCATGGTTTAATGTTAAGTTCGAGTTAACTCTATGCCAACTGAAAGCAGGACAATGGGAAAACGCGGTTAAAGCTGATATTGGAGAGATTTGTCCGTGTGCAGAGGCACAGTTATGTAACGTGGATATAAAGGACAACGAGGTCTGTTGGCTGCTAGCAGATTGTAGGACAACTAAAACGTGATGGCTTAGGGAAGGCAGGCTTGCCGACGTTTAACACCAACACACAAAGCAAGGGGAATGGGACTATTCCAGACTTTGTTTCCTCGTTTGATCCTTAAATGTTTGCATAATATTCACCCCTCTTTAGGCACAGCAGAGGGAAAATGCAATTGAGGAAAGAGTTTAATGAAGGTCTTTAGATGAGTGAGCATGCGAGTGGCACTGCCTCGGGCTTTCTGCCCTGTGAGTTATAGAATCACAGAATGGTGTGGGTGGGAAGGGACCTTAAAGCCCATCCAGCCCCACCCCCCACTATGGGCAGGGGCACCTCCCACTAGCCCAGGTTGCCCAAAGCCTCATCCAGCCTGGCCTTTGTTACAGACTCTGCAGTAGCCTTGAACATGATACAGACCCAGTCCATGTCGGTGTGAATTTAGCCACTGTTGGAAATCACGTTGCACTGATCTGATTTTTGGTTTCATTTTTTTTTCTGAGAGGTAAGGAGGGAATAATGTAATGTCAGGGCAGCAGAGAATTGAGAAGGCACTTAAGTGTTTGCCGAGGGAAGATAAACTTTCTTCTAGGGTACAGTGTCTTAAAGGATCATCTTGAAGGTCCCTTCCAACCCAAGCCGTTGTGTGATTTCATGATTCCATGAATGGAATTCCCCAAGAGGGATGACTTGGGACTGAGCAGGGCATGAAGGGAGGAGAGGAACGAGGGGCTGGGATAAATGGGGATGGGTGGTTGTGGAAAGGGGGAAGCCCCAGGGCTGGGAACTGTGGGCAATGTGCAGTTGGAGCAGGGGCTGCCTTCTTATCCCCTATCTGCTGGGATTGTCCAGATCCTGCCCTTGCTCCTTCACCAGAGCTGTAGCTGGCTGGGCTCTTTAATGAGAGATGGGGCTTGGAGGATCTCTTCTCTCTGGATGACGCATTTTGCCCAAATTACTCTTTCTCATTGTCTATGCATTACATTTGCAGTGAATCACGGAAAAGCTCTGAGCCCCCTCCTCTGCCTTTCTGGTGCTCCGCAGGACCTGTGCTGCTCTTCAGCTGGTTTTCTGAGCAGCACCTTTCGCCTGGCTCATCACCTGCCTTGCCACGGTGGGAAATGAAAGCAGGCATCTCATGCATAAAGCAGCAGTGCTGGGGAGGAAATGCAAACGAGCGAGCTTGCCCAGATGGTGTGGCTGTGAACACAGTCGCTGGGAAAAGAGGATGCCCTGGTGAGAAGGAGCAGCACAAGCCCCTCTGAGGTGGTGGTTTAGGAGGGCATCTAATTGGGATGTATGAGCCTCTTCACACCTTTCTGAAAAGCTGTTTCTGTTAAAGATTAGTATCCCAACTATTGCAGTGCCTACAGGCTTTTCTGGATTTTTCATCTAATTGGGGTGCCTTCTCCTGTGGTTCTAAGGCAGAGTGAGTGCACCAAGATACCCCAAAGGTTTCTGGAAAAGGATTAGAGCAGTATTGTGTTCCAGATCTCACAGGTAAACTAAGTGAACAGCTCAGTTTGAGTCGTCATATAACCCTCAACTGGCTGCTGACCATGGGAATGCTGCCTTACTTTTCAGATTGAACATTAATTAAGAATCAGTGAAACACCTACTGAGTCTCTGCTCCTTCCCCAAAGTGGGGGTAAATATCAGCAAGGGGGCTGTGAACCATGAGCTCAGCTTTCAGCTGGTGCTCCCCAGTCTCCCAGTCTTAAGATACAAAATGTTGGATGGTTTCTTTGGCCTTTGGATAACATGCTATCTAGTGCAGACCACTTCATCCATCTCACTTCAAGAAAAGATGTGGACGAGGCAGTTGAAATTCAGCAGGTGGTTACAGCAGCAAGCAGAGTTCTTGAGTACGTGGCTGGTAGCAAGAGACTTGTTTGTCCAGTCTGGGGAGGAGGTGACTAAGATGAAGATATTGAAGATAAAGGTATTTGAAGAAGAGTATCTGAAAAAAATCCAAAAGCTTACTTAAAGGAGGAGTTGAATAAATGATTCTCCATGCCCATTATGTACAGGCAAATAATGGGCTTAAAAAGAAACTAGGGAGGTATAGGTTGGACAAAAGGGAGAGCTTTCCAACTAAGAGCAGTTAAGTGTTGACAAATATTCCCTAGGGAGGCTCTCAGGAATAATGTAGAAATAATTGCTCCTGCCTTGGAGCAAGAGAGTAAACTAATGATATTTCGCAGTGACTTCCAGACCCACTTGCTGCAATTCTCTTATTCTATGTTATAACGTCGGTCGTGTATTCAGGGTTACGAGGTTTGTGTGATCTGATGAGTCCTGCGAGCACTGTTATTTCAATCAGCACGTTTATGTAAGTTTGTTTTAGTTTGGTAAGGAGCCAACATAAACTGAGCAGTCATAAGTCATCTTTAAATTGAGGTGTTGGCAAATTCTATTTGCGTTTATGTAGTTGAGTGCATTTGAACGGGTTTCAGCTAGTGGAAAGAGTTATGGTGCAACTTCAAATAACAGCCCAGCCAACAGAAATTGTCCCTTTCTGCATACTGAGGAATCGAGCACCTAAGAGAAGCAGTGACTCGTCTGGGTGCAGAGATGACCCTGACAGCTGTGGTCACTGCCTTCAGGAAGGAAGAACATGTCACGTAGGGCCACCGAGGGAATGGAGACCCTTGCTTATAGAGTAAGGCTTCAGCTTGGCTCGGCTGGCAAGGCAAGAGGGGATGTAATAACTCTGTAGGAAGGTGAAGGGAGGGAGAACTCACTAGAAGGAAGAGAGCCATGGAAGCTAGAGGATGGAGCTGGCTCAGGAAGCAGTGTATCTCAGCTGGCCTTGAGCAAACTAAACAGCGAGGAAGACTGAGGTTTTCACACAGCTTTGCTCTAGGAGTGGCATGACAAGAATTCTAATTGTTTGAATGTTGCTGAATTTCTGAAAAAGATTATCTGGTATGTCCTGCAGTTGACCTTATGGATGTTCTTATGTAGGAGGCTTCTACAAGAAGAAACTCCTTCTGCTAGGAGCTTGAGTTTGTCTTTTTTTTCTAAGAGTCAGGAGCTTTGCTGTCAGAATTTTCAGGTTTCATCCAATACCTACAATATACTAGCACCAACTGGAAACTTCAGAGAGAAACATTAAAAACAAAACCAAACCAAACACTTGAATTTGGAAAACTTTAAGTGCAAAAACAATCATATTGTTTCTGGATTGTTGTTTGTTTGGGTTTTTTAAGGGTCTCTTGTATCCTGAAGTTAGGTCAGGTTTGCCACTACACCCATCACTGGGTTTTGAACACACCTGTAAAAATAAACCTTTGTGTTTTCCAGATAGTGTTTCCTATTAAAAAAAAAAAGGAAGAAAGTCTCTCATTCTGTTCGTGAGCCATGATACTTCTCAGGTTATGCATTTACACTTTTGTTTATGGATTTGCTTTTTCCTGGAGCTATTGGTGATGGCTGGAGGCTCAGAAAATGAACCCAGAAAAGTCAGAAAACGAACGCAAGTGTCTGATGCCAGCAGAGCCTTGAACCCGAGAGCAGAGATAAGCTGATGTAACCTGGTGGCTGCTTATCCAGCACAGAAAGGAGAAACCATTTTCAAGCAAAACCTTGTTCAGTGCAAGTAAACTGTCCGACTTGCTCAGCACGCAGAGATGATCACGGTGCTTCAGCAGCTGAGACGCTGAAGGCTTGGGGCAGAGGATCTGGCAGGGAGAGTGGGCGGCACCGTTACGTGGCCATGGCTCTGTGTCTCGCAGTTCCCCTGGCCTTGTCTTCCAGCCCAAAGTGATGAGGTTGTACGTGAACTCATTTTGTCGTCTGTGCTTTACTGAGCTTCATTTTCTATGGCTGTGGAAGCGGTGGTAGCATGTTCTCTGCAGATGCTGACATTTCCTGCTGTCTTTGATTGTGTTTCAGTTAGCCTAGGTGTGGTGACTTTTTCCAATCCCGTAATTTAAAAATTAAAAAAAAAAGTTTTCAGTCAGTGTTTCTCTGACTTTCAGGGTAACTGCACATCATATGGCAAGCCTGCAGAATGAAGGAGCCTTTTCTTGAGACTTTGTAGAAACGCTGCATTTGTGAGGGTTTGCCAAGGTCGCGGTGTGTAAGGACAGGATCTTCCTGAGGATGGTGTATCAAGTGTCTTGCTAGATTCTGCTCAGCGTGGTCTGAAAATTTGGAGCTGGTGTCTATACTGTCAGAACATACACGATGGGTTTTGGTTGTAGTAGAGGAAAAACACAACACTGAAAAGCAATGGAGTATTAATGTGTAATTTTTGTCTGAGGCTAGAAAACCGAGGTTAATGCTTTGTTTTCCACAAAGCCTCGTCTCTTGAGAGCAGGGCTCCTGGTACTGGCTGGGCACATATTTAGTGAAGCAACCGAGTGAAGAGACTAGAAGAAATCGTTGGTTATTAACTTAAGGTTGGGTTAAGAGAGGCAGTAATAACGAAAGAGAAACTAATCGAATTTGTTACAGTGGTAAATCAGCTCTAAATTGGTTACTGTAGTATCTTTACATTGAAATGGGTTTTTTTTGTGAAATAATAACTCTTCATTGGAAAGATGATTGCTGGTTTTACTAGGCATTATTTTATCAGACTGTATTGTTTCTATAAGGACACAAAGTGAGTATTTGTCCTTCTCCCTTTCTGTCAAAGTGACGTGATTGCTTTTCTTTCTTCGAAAACCTTGAAATGGTGCAAGAATTGAATGGAAATGGTGTTCCTGTTGTGACAAAGGTTTGTTTGTGAGCCATCCCATCAATCACACCTGCTTTCCTTCTGAATGTTTCCTATGGCAAGAGCATCTGTTTAGGAGAATACCACTGGTCCCTGTGGGGTGACTTTCCATATGCTCCCATTTCAGGATTAAATAAAACCAATGGACCTTGACAGTGTTTTCTTAACCAAAAATGGGTCCTTGTGCTTCTGTTAACAGGGTGTGAGCAGTATTATTTAATAATGGCTGGAATCACTTCCACTAGTGCTCTTCTGGAGAGTAATGCAGCACCTATGTGACTCAAACTGTTCTTTCACACATGAAGGCAGATGGTGTTAAACAAATCAGATAAGCGTCATATGTCCAAGCTGGTGCTGCCTGGCATACTAACGGGGTCGTGATTTATAGGATTGAGAGCTCGGAGGTCTGGTTACCACCAGAAGGATGAAAATAGCGCTGCTGTATGCTTTCCTGCAAGATGAGTAGAGCTGTCGAGTGCCCAAATTTCCTTGAGCATCTCCCCTTTCTGAGTCTGTAAAATTCTGTCTAGAAACAGGGTGCTCCAGTGCACGATGTCCAGGGACCCCAGGCGAGGGGCCAGGCTGTGTTCAGACCTGCTCTCCAGTGGGTGTGTGGGTCGGGCTGTACACGCACCATCAATCCAACGTGTTCTGGGCTAGGAGGCTGGCAGGGTGGGCTTGCAGAAAAGGACAGCCCAAATGAGTGCTGCCTGGCTGGGATTTCTTCCCTGTGTGTGGCTCATCCTGCAAAACTGGGACCTGGCAAAATTAGCATCTGTAAAATACTTTGTGGTCCTGGCATGGCTGAGAAATGAACAGTGATGCATTGCTTGGTATTTATTATAGGGTTTTTATTTGGAAACGGAGGGATTTCTGAGCCTGTGTACCATAGCTGTTGTGAGGGTAAAGAGCTGTGTGTGCTCACACCAGCATCAACAGCTGCCAAGCTGCACTGAGATTTTTCATTTTTTTCTGGACTTTTTTTGTACCTCTCACCCTAGCATCCACACCAGCATGAACTGAAAACGAAAGCACAAGCTGCTGTTTCTGGCTTCAGTTGCGTGGACTGAAACGGCGGTGTGTGCTTTGAACTTGGGTACAGGCAACGGTGAGTGGGTGCGTGGCCTTGAATTCATGTGCCCATGAGCTTTCAAGGCAGCCCTGCCCTCTTATGTAAGCTTCTAAGGTATTTTTATGCCTTATTTGTGCTATTTCTCACAGTATCCTACCTGAATTTACCATGCAATTATACAAAAAGGGTATGTTGGGAGGGTTTGGGAAGAATTTAAGTTATTGGGCAAGAGTTGGTGCCATTTCTGCTCACTCTACTAGTAAAGTTGATTTAGACTCAGTCTTGAATTCGTTCATCCTCTGTCTGCTGCACCTTGCATTGATCCAAGTTTTGCTGAAATCTCTATAGAAAATGTGTGAAGAAATAAACTACAAAGGAATTCAAACAAAGTGGGATTTATAATGCTTCATTTAAAGGGAGGAAAATATTAAAATGGAGACCGATGGTGCACATGCAGAGACTCAATCTCTTCTTGGTGCTGTTTCCCAGAGGAGGGACTGTATCCCTTCAGAAATTCTGAGCAAAGGTATTTTATGCAAAACGCATACCTCCCCACTGTCTTTGATTTCCCCAGTAAGCTTTTAAGATTATTCTTGGTGATGATTTGCCATTCTCAGCCTAAGCCTCATTTTATTGCATCCGTAACCGTCCCTGACCCACTCCTCCCCGTGAGCGTGGTAGCTCCGCGGTCCGAGACACCAAGGTGTGATGCTGCGATCGTGGAGGGGGTGCTGAGCAGTGGGGAAAGGCAAAGCCCAGCGAGTGTGCTACAAGTGGTGCTACAGAGAAACAATGATTTTACTGAGGTCAACAGAATCATTTGATTTGATTGTTTTTTTTCTTATAATTTAAGTGATGGTCTTGGGTGTTTTCCTGCAAGGAAACAACACATCTATGTCCCCAGGTAGGGTCATTACTAGTGATGTCCTGTGATACATGGTTAAACACTGCGTTCTTGTTTTTTTTTCCCCAGTCTGCTCTGTGGACATCTGTGCTCTCATTTTTCCGTACGAGTACCGTTTTCCCACAGCTGAACAAAACTTGTTGACCGATGAAGCCCTTCTGTGTACTCACCTGTCACTTACCCTGCGGACTGTGGGAAACACAGTGCCAGGATTTACATTCTTTACACTGAGCATCCCTTACTGCTGGCGATTAAAACTTGTCTCACTCAAATTGCTGGTTCTCCTTCACTGGTAATGAAGCTGTTGTTTCATACTAGGAGAAACCTTTCCTAGTATAGGGACTTCAGAGAGACCAGCATTTACAGTCTTAAAAGGGCATATTGATTGGTCCGTATTAAAAGGAAAATCTTTAAGGAGAGATGAAATACCTGAATTTTGGGAAGTTTGAAGAATAATAAGGCATTTTTAAATCATGTGAAAACTAGGCAGAATTCCAGGTCATTTTTCCTAACTTCTGGTCAAATTTTTCACTACACTGTATTTTATTTTTTGTAGGTGCTTAACTTTTACTGACCAAAGAGATCTATCTTTGGAAAAATAAATGTATTTATTTTTTATAACTCCTTAATGAAAGTGTTTAGCAGTAGTTTTATTCATCTATTGAGTACAGAACCATTTTGTTTAGTGTGCATTGAACCAAATGGATCTTCAGCCCTAAGGTTTGCAGACAATACAATTTGTCTTTTAAAAAAAACCAACCCCAAGCAGTCATCCCAGGTGGTGTCACTCTAATTTATATCATATTTGTATGCACTATTGGTTTTGTCTTTAGTTGTTTCATTCAAAGGAGTTTAGTCCTTTTCTTTACTGGAATTGATAGAGGGCAAACAGGTCTGTTGGGATACTCCTCTGTGGGTGCATTCCTCCCTTCTGTAGGACCTCATTAGTGCGCTTGAAGTCAAACACTAACCACACTGAAAAGTTTTTATTTGCTTTGCGCAGGTCCATATCACTAGAGTGTGCCAAGATAACCAAGAATAGCGTCATCTTTATATACCCCCTTCTTAAGGCCGTTTGTAGATTAAAGCTGGCTTTGGCATTTTTTTTTTCCTATTTGCAGAGCATTTTGGAGGAGGTGACAGAACAGAGATGAAGGTTTCTGTATGTTTTTCTAACTAGTATTGGGTTTTACAATTGTAGGAAATATGTGATTAAATACACAAGATGCCCTTTTTGGCAAATAATGTCTCTGACAGTATCTTCTCCTTGCACTAGTCAATGAAATCTGAGTGTGAAGCCCAAACTGTAAGGCCATTCTTTTCCATAACCTCATTTTCCCATTTGAAAGGCCAACCATATCCTGGATCACATCAAAAGAAGGTCCAGGGAGGGGATTCTCCCCCTCTACTCTGCCCTCATGAGACCCTTCCACAGTGCTGCATCCAGCTCTGGGGTCCTCAGCATGGGAAGAACACGGAGCTGCTGGAGTGGGGCCAGAGGAGGCCATGGAGATGATCAGAGTGCTGCAACATGTCTCTTATGAAAAAAGGCTGAGAGAGTTGGGGTGGTTCAGCCTAGAGAAGAGAAGGGTCCACAGAGACCTGACAGCAGCTTTTAACTACTTAAAGGGGGCTTATAAGAATGATGGGGACAGAGATCTCAGTAGGGTCCATTGTAATGGGACAAGGGGTAATGGTTTTAGACTTAAGGAGGGGAGATTCAGACCAGGTGTGAGGAAGACACGTTTTTACGCTGAGGGTGGTGAGACACTGGCCCAGGTTGCCCAGAGAGGTGGTAGATGCCCCACCCCTGGAAATAACCAAGGTCAGGCTGGATGGGGCTCTGAGCAACCTGGTCTAGTTGAAGATGGCCATGCAGGGGGCTTGGACTAGATGACTTTTAAAGGTCACTTCCAACCCAACTGGTTCTATGATTCTGTTCTTGAAATCTTTCATAAAATTATATAGTGTTTTGTCTGCACAGTTTTGTCTAACATTGTGTTCTGTAGAGTCTCTCAATGTCTGATGCTCTTTGTAAAATACCGTATATGGAACATTCCTTAATCATATTATAAAATCCATCCTTGTAGGGCAGAGATTTTAGGTTATTAAACAGTTGTGATCGAGGGGTCTGAACCCACTGACTTGTAAGAAATATATCTGTACCCACCAGTTGTGAGTCTGTCAGTCTGTCTTTGTTGGGGTTTTTTTGCTTATCCAGTTCTCAAACTCTTGTCATGATGGGCTGCAGGAGCTCCACTCATTTGTTTGGATTTGGTGCTGCTGACTTCATGTTTTTATAGGTCCTGTCTAGCCAAGATTTGAACTATCTTGTTTGCATTTGATAACTAGCATTCGAATTAGTATTCTGGGACTTTAGCCAAGGGCATATGTCCTATAGCATAACTGACTGTAACACAACTGTGTCACAGGCTTCAAGTCAAAGTACGGCTGTGACCATCTATTGGAATCTCCTACATACCTTGTTTCACCAGGGTTTCTTGGATGAATCTCTGACAAGCCCTCCCCTCAGATGCACTTCCCTAGGTCTCGTTCAGGACCTGCCTAGCAAGGGCTCGCCAGCCCCGGTGCTGCCTGATCTCTCTCTGGTGCCGGTTACACAACCCGTCAGCACGCGGCTTACACAAGCATCTCGGTCTGTTTGTGACCTGTCGTCTTGATGCTTCATCACTCTCCTCATTCTTTTCAAAGTGTAATGTTTGTTAAGTAACAATGAGCTTTTTTTTCCACAGTTCCTTATAAAAATACGAATCACTGTTAGAACAAAACCTAAGCCCTGAAAATCATCAAGGGTGTGTGTTTTCATATGTGGAACTTACATTGTGTGACTGCTTGCTTACCCAATTTTTAATCAATTTATGTAAATGGATATTTTCTGCTTCATTCTTGTTCTTTCTTAATGTGAAGCAAAAGCATTGCAGAAATCTGAGTTCATTATGTCAATGCTATTATCTTTATCAACCCAAACATACAATCTCACTGGGAAGTGGCCAAGACGTGTTTCTCATACACCCGTGTTGATGTTGCCCTTTCACGCTTTGCTGTGCAAGGGATGGGAAGTTATGTTTTTATCTGTTAGTGTGTTTTAGCTGACAAGCTACTGTTATTCTTTTGGGCAGGGCTATAGAATGTCAAGCTTTGCAGGAGGGAAAGGAAAAAAAACATTTTGTTACAAATGTGATGCTTTCAGCTTAATTCTTGACTGCTAGGGGAGACTTTGGTTTGCCTTGGAGTGTTTTCTAACAGGTTGTCGAGCGGTGTTAGGAGCGTGTGAAAAGTGACGGTGCTTTTCAGCATTTAAAATGATCCCAAGTAAGACATTTCCAGATAAACTACTCCAGAGGAGCTGGGATGCCCCAATCTGCAAAGTGTCTTTGTGGCGGTGAACGGTCCCTGTCCCTACTTTCCAAGAGTTTTCCAAGCACACTCCAGGGAATGCTTGTTCCCAGCCTGAGTTGTTACCGCAGAAAGCTATTGGCTTTTTCCTTCATCTTTCACTATATCCTTCCCGCACATCTTTTCTTTTGAACCCCGTTTCCCACAGCAGCAAGCAGTCTGTCCTTGCTGGGGTGCTGCGGAGCAGGGCTGGGAGGAGAGCAGGGTGCTCCGGGGGCAGCCCCAGGACTCTTGCTTGGGTGCAGGAGTTCTGGTTGGGTATTTGCAATGATATGGCCCTCTGCAAGGACTTTTTTTTTTTTTTTTTAATAGAAAGAGCAAGTAATGTTAAAGGATTATTTTTCTGTATTTTTGTCCAATGAACACCCCCAAAAGGTCCCTAGGTAAAAACAGAAGCAAGTTGGGAGGAAGAAGAGTTCCTGACACTTCTGGTGTTTGTGGTGCTGCTTCACCACAGATCTCCAGGGTGTGCTGAGGAACTCTGTGTTGGTTTTTTGTGTCCTAGAGATCATAGAATCACAGAATGGTTTGGGTTGGAAGAGACCTTAAAGCCCCCCCAGTGCCACCCCCTGCCATGGGCAGGGACACCTCCCACTAGCCCAGGTTGCCCAAAGCCTCATCCAGCCTGGCCTTGAACCCCTCCAGGGATGGGGCATCCACAGCTTCTCTGGGCAACCTGGGCCAGTGTCTCACCAGCCTCACAGTGGTGGGGGTTTCACATTTCTTCCTAATGTCTAGTCTAAATCTC
>VZTO01010862.1:1076-40174 GCA_013400615.1 Syrrhaptes paradoxus
TAATTCTATTGTATGTAAAAAAAAAATATCCAACTACTTCTTTTTACCCTCACTCAGATGATTTCTGGGCACAGATTTTCCTTACGAACATTTTGAAATATTTTGCTTTTGCTCTGTTTTCTATTCAAGATGATTACACACTATTTCACACACTTCCTCAGAGGCACAATGTTATGTGCAATTAACACAAAACCATAATTTTATTTATGCTTTTTTTTTCATTTAGTCAAGGTCTGATTAAGTAGTTTGCATTTTTGAGAGGCCAAATATTAGTGGTAACTATGTCACTCCCTTCATACCTAAAATCTAGCCACATTTGTGCCTAAGAGAAATAGAAGGTAGATTCTGACTGAGATTCTGCCCACATGCCAGAGCATAAGGGACTTCAGAAATTAACCTTGATAACCCTCATATTCTTGTATGGGGTATCCATGTAGATGCAAATGAGGGACTATAAGCATAGCTTACTGTATAAGATCAAAAGTCCATCCAGAAATGTAACACCTCTTCAACAACGGCCAATAACATATTGGTAACAGTGTAAAAACCAAATCAAAATATGCCAATACTTCTCCACAATATTTTGTCAATCTCCAGCAATTGTTGGTTCAGCAAAATCCTGAGTGAGAGGTGCTACATTTATGCTTATATGATCTGGTGGATTTTTCCTCTGTCAATTAGATTTCTGAACAGCTGTACACTTTTAATATAAAAATATCCTGTGGGAAAGAGTTCCACAGCAAAAGTAATTTGGTTCATTTTCAATTTACCCCTCAAAAATATGATCTGAGCTCTCACTTGCTTTTGTAGGAAAAAAAGTCATTGACTGTTCACCTTCTCCAGCTGTGATATCTGTATAAAATTGTTTTCTCTCCCTGGCTGAACTGTCCTAAACAATCTGGTTTTTCCTCTTATGGAAGCCATTTCATCTCCTTGATCACTGCTATTGTCCTTCCTTGAACCTTTTCTAGTTTTTCCCTGTCCCTTCTGATGGTGAGAGATAGGAGGGAAGACTAGAAATGTAACATAGTATTTAAAAGTGGACATATCTTAACATGCTGTTTTGGTCTCTATTCCTGCAGTAATAATTCCCTTCTTTTTTATTGTTAGCGTTGTTCTTGCTCAGGTGGCCCAAGGACATATCAATGCAAGCAGCTTGGAAAAAGAGGTAATATGTTTATTAGAAAAATTAAAACAAAAAAACCTTTTTGGCATGTGTTTTGTAAAGGGGCTCATATGCTGAAGAACAAGTGTAATACCTAAAAATTCTGTCTTATTATTTAGTTGCTTCTTTAACTTTTACTGAATATAAATATAACTTTTAAGCATAATTACATGTTACACTTCCAACACCTTTTTTTTCTGAGTGGTAGCAGCTAGTACACAATTTATCACCCTGCGTGTAAGTTAGGATTATTTTTTCCACATTGTGTGTTACTTCCCACAAAGCAAAATAACTGGTCTGTAATCCCAGGATCCCTAATTGAGATGTTTGTAAAAAGTTACTGTCATAGTTGCCACCTTCTATATATTTTGTATAGAGGTAGTTTTCAGGAAGATGGTAGTTCAGCTATTTCATCCTCAATTTCCTTTAGATTTCCTTGGTAAATACTATATAGTCCTGGCAGTTAGCTACTGTTCATTTTGTAAATTTGTTCTATAACCTCCTCCACAGACACTTCAATTTAAAACAGATCTTCTGGTAGGTCTTTGTAAAGATGACTTCTGGATTGTGAATCTCTTAAATCTTCCAGGGAGATGAAAGGTGCAAGAATCTCTTTGTTTTTTTCTTCTGTAACTTGCCCTCTCATTGATATGTCAATTAGTCTTAATGACTCCAAGGGAGGCTTCCCACTCCCAATGGCTTTGAGGAAGACTTTGCTGTTAGTTTTTATGCATTTAGCAAACAGTCCCTAAAACATTTATTTTTGGCCTGTGAGTTGTGTCATTATGTTTAGTTTCCCACTTCTCGCATTCTCTTCTCTTTTGCTTGCTTGGACATGGCTTCAGCTTTCTGAAGGATACTTTTGTACTTGCCTGCTCCACTAATCAAATGTTGCAAGTGTGGTACTCCCTTGGAAGTTCAGCTAAGACAGGAGAGGAAAGAACCATAGCTGTGCTCGTCTTTCCAGTACACACTTTGCTGCTAAAATGAAGAAGAAGGAATAGTTATTGAGAAGTGTGTTCCTCAGGTGGAAGGCCTCTCAATTCACCCTTATTGAAAAAAAAAAAAAAAACAAAAAACTATTGTCCTTATTCTAGTGTCAGGAAAATCAAATTAATCAATGTTTTCTTTGTCGAACTTTTCTGTGTAATTCAGTGCTAATTCAGTGCTTTAGCCCCAAATGATGACTATTACTCACAAGTCATCTCTCCAGATTATTAAGAAAGTGGTGACCAAGAGCTTGGAAGNAGTCCTGTATAACTAGATACCTCCACACATCTGGTCATTTTTCTTCTTTCCCAGGATTCTCTATCAGCCTTATAATTACAAAGTCTAAAGTGAGTATCATAGTTAAAATTCTACTTCAGCATAAAATGCCCCTACAGATATCTGCTCCTTTCTGTCACTGAACAGGAAGAAAAGCTATTTCCTTTGCAGAAACCCAAAGTGGAAGAGTGCTTCTTACCTTCGATTGTTGTGAGAAGACAAAAATATGGCTACAGGGAGAGTTTTGTTTGTGTTTACTTTCTTATCACAGCTTTTTCACCAGTGCTTTCATTGTCACCTTCCCAAAACATAAATGTGTCTTTACCTCGGGACTGAGGAACTTACACAGATGTACAAAACCATTTTTAACAAGTAGGACATTGCTAAAGTGAAGAGGCGTTGCTTGTGGAACACCCTATTATTATCTACATTAAGAAACTACTAGCAAAACCTTTGCAGAAAGGGAGTGTTTTCACAGAATCACTGAACAGCTGAGGTTGGAAGGGACTTCAGGAGGTCATGTGGTCCAAACTCCCTGCTCAAGCAGGGCCTCCTAAAGTCAGTTATCCCGGACTAGGTTTATTTATTCTCTTTGTTTGTTCCTTCATTTTCCCAAGCTGATGTAGTTCTGGTTTTTTTCTGTTTCCTTTCCACCTTGTTATTCAGTGAATTAATACTAAGTGCTTGACTTTAATTTTAAGCAACTAGACTTTGATTTGTAGACTGATTTGAAGCGTGGAAAAATGAGAAACTGTGGTAAACAAAAGTGTAAACCACTAATCTAAGTAAAGGAGACTTCACTACTGGTAAAATGCTAACAGTCAGTTAAGTCATGTTTTTCCCTGAAAAAAAATCGTTACAAAACACAATTTCCTTTTAGTTACTTATAATGTAAGCTTGTCCTATATTCTGAATTGGTTGTGGCAATGAAATGGGTTAAGTTTGTTTCCTTTTACATATCTATCTGGTTTAATTTCCAGTTTACAGATTTTCTGGTATTACAACACTGGAATGTTATGTAAATCATTCATTACAGTTCTTCAAAACATTTTTCAGCATTTTTTAAGATTTTCTTTCTGTCCAAATCAAGTTTGTAAAACTACATATTTAGAGGAAAAAAAGGACAATACCCTTTTGTGACTCATTGTTAAAAAACCTTTTTTTTAAAAAAAATCTTTTATTGTCTTTCCTTTTTTGACTACTTTTTACCATGTCATACACTCACATTCAGTTCATTTATTCTTCTGTTCATATTTTCCTGCACTCTTAATCCTTCCTGGTCATAGTTCGATATGAAGTGCTGCGTTTCTTTACTCTCTCACTTGTTTTTTTCTGTTGAATGGAATCTATGGGACACATTTTTAGGTTCACCATGCAAACACTAATGCATCAGAGGAAGAATGCATCATGTAAGCAAGAATTTTTCCAAGCTGATCTACAAAGTTAACGCATGTTGTGATGTACACACTTAAATGAAAATCAATAGATGGCAATGAAAAGAAAATACCTCAGGGAGATTCAGGTTCTACTGAGAGCATTCTCTTGGGAAAGTGCAAACATCTCAGACATGAACAAAAGACATTGATTGTGAGCTGAAGAGGAACAGAAGTACCAAAGGTTCTTTAAAGGAGGCGCATTCTGCTCTGTATCCTGAGCACCCTACAGATAAGCATCAGGTAAGTTTAATGTTTTTCTTCAATTGGTTTAGCCACAGAGAAGAATTGCTGTCCTAAGAGAACATGTGTGAAATGTCCAGGCAAAGGTGACTCACCTACTTAGAAGAGAAGGCCTATAGATCTTACCTTTTATCAAGACACAGGAAACAAATTTGTAAAGGATGGAGTGTCTTACATGACTGATGTAATGAATTACCTAATCAATTTTCTGATGAAGGACAAGGCAATTTCCTGTCTAGACTGTATTGTAGAAGTGCTTGATACTAATTTTCAGCAAGCAAAAGAATAGCTGTCTGTGACAATTTTCTGTTCACACAAAACCTGCAGAAGACTCTGCAAGTTTTAAAAAGTAATACTGAGCTGACTGAAAAACAGGATACACAATAAAACTTAACATGCTGCTTTCCTCAGTGTTTCTGTTGAGACCAGACTGTTTATTTCTGACTTATCAATTGAAAAAAAAAATGTGTTACTAAAGCTAACCTTGCCTCAGGTCTTCATTTACAACCTCAAGGCTGTATTACTTAACTGATACTCTCTGTTATCAATGAAGGCACTTTTGCGGCTAGAAAATAAATAAATTTTATTTTGTTTGTAGGTCGAGAATAAGCAAGCAGCGCTGGGCCCGGGGGAGCATCCGCTCTACCAGCAAGCACGCCTTTCCACAAAACCTATCCCTATTTATGCCCTGAAATGTTGCATATCCATTAAGTTTCGCAATACATTCATTCATATTCATTTCCCAGCCCCGCCTAACCCCGTTTCTTATTATAATTAGCTAAAGAGTCCTTTAGGGGTCCGAGAAGTCTCCTTTATCTTGTGGCCTTGCGAGTGTTGCATTCTCTCATCTCGTTTTGATTAGCAGTTCATGGTTTTGATCCTCTCATCCTGTCTTTTCTGTTTCTTCCATCCGATTACTGGAATCATGGAGGTGGGGGGGGAAGAGGGGATGCTTGAGGTTACTGGAATCATGGGGGGGAGAGGGGAAGCAAAGCTGTCTCAAGAAAACATTTGTGCTAATGTACGTACATCAAAGTTCATAGAGAAATAAGGAGAATGCAACTACAAAAACAACTACATTAATATTTTCATATAATTTTGTTTAGTATAAGACTAAATTCACAGTTAAACAATATATTATTACATCATTCAAAACTTCTTTAAACAGAGAAGCTTTGTCCTATAGCCTGAAGGGAAGTTCAGTTTCACAGTCTCTCAGCTGAAACACTCAGCTAGCTCCTCAAGCACCTCCACTGAATGAACTGTAAAGGGACAAGCAAGGGAGGATGCACCCAGGTAATACTCCACAGATTAGCATCTAAACATGTCCTCAAGCCAAGGCAGGCCCACAGGCATCTCTCTTTGTGAGAGAAATCCTTTGTTTTAAGCAGTTTTTCACTCACAATGTCCTCAACCACACAAGGATTGTAAATACTAACAGGAAGCTCCCAATATGTGTGCTTTCCAACGCTAAAATTGGCCTCGGTGTATGATTCAGTTGCGATGTTGTCAAATGATGTGCAGTTATACAGAAATGCCATACTGCCTGAGGAGGCACTGCACTGTGCACAAGGTGCTAGCTCAGCACAGGAATATCACCACACCCTTTCTTTACTGCTCTGCATTTCGACTGTGTTTGCTGGAGAGAGGTTGTTTTGTGTTGATATAACTTCCATCACATCTTTCTTGGAAGTTATATTATTACCTACTTTCAGACAATTAAAAAAAACCTGCAACACAGATTACAATTCAGTCAGTACTGTTTCATGAACATTAAAAATGCCAAATCTCCATTTCTTTTAACACAAATCGTAACCTAATATACCACATCTCCTATCTGTTATAACAAATTAATAGAACTATTTGTGAAATAAAATGCTTTTTGAAAGTAAAGGTGTCACAATTTGACTGGAAGGTTGATTTCCCTGCTGAGGTGTTTTTGTCTTTATTATTAAACTACAATTCAAAGGACAAACTGAAACAACTCTTTTTGTTTCTGGACTGGATTTGGCTTATTCAATATACTGTTACTCTGCAAACAATTTCCTTTGATTGTTTGTCTTACACTTGTTACCATTTTAAGTCTTTTTACCAGGTACTTGCTATATGTCTAGTAGAGGGGAATTACCTCTTTAATGTTAGTCTTAGCAGTTGCTTGGAACAATTAATCCATACATTGTAGCACTTCAATGTATCTTTATTGGTCACATACATTCAGCTAATGGCATAACAGAAAAAATGGCTCTAAAAGTATACAGGTGACTTAGGAGCACTGTGCTCTCGAATAAAGACATGCATACTCCATTTTATTCAGACATCAGGAGCTGATTTCCATGCATCAATATGATAAAAAAATTTTTCCGGGGTAAAGCTGAAAAGGAAATATTTGCCATTAATCCAAGGCTCAAGAATGGAGCAGTAGAAATGCTCTGAAATGTCTTAAATGTTGAGAATATCCAGTAACTATAAAAAGATGCTACATGAAAAATTGCTCATGCTTTTCCAAAGAATCACACTGCAAATAAGTTTTTTTCATAAAAGCACAGGGTCATAAACAACCTAGGTTTGAAGGGGCCTTGTGGAGGTCATCTTGTCCAATCTCCTGCTTAAGGCAGGGCCAACTTGGAAGTCGGGTCCACAGAGGATCTGCCTCTGTCTTTTCTGCTTCCTGAGGCTGAGGTACTCCGCTCTTTGCTATTTCTGCCCTTCTGGCCTCCCAGCTCTGTCTCCCAAAGGCAGTGCCTGGGGGAGTGAAACACTGTGATAGGAATCACTAATGGAAAGGGGACAGGGGCCAGAGAGGTTGGCAGATCCTGTCAGCCTCTGCAGTCCTGGGGACCACAACCTTTGTCTCAGGAGCCAAGGAAACCTGCCCTGCAGCTGCCTCAGAGCTGTGCTGGAGAATCTGCCCACAATCTAAGAGGTGGTAAGGAGGTCACTTACTTCTTCATTGCTTCAGGGATCTTTTTTTCTAGCATATAACTTTATTTAAATCCTTAGTAGCACAGTGTCATATATCCTTGGATAAATGAGCTTCATCTGAGATGAACCAACATGTTTATAATTTAAGTCATGAGCTCCATTTCCATTGAAGTTTTTTGCTGTTCAATAGGTCCTGAATTTCAGCTTGTTTTTCCTTGCCTTTGCAATAATTTAATTTCACAATTAGAAAAAGGAAATCCCACACTGGGTTTCATGTAGGACCAGAAAAAAAAAAAGAGAAAAAAAAGAAAAAGAAAAAAAAATCACTTATTCAGAAAGGTTTTGATATCCCATCATGAAATTATGGTTATTGCTATGGCCCTACAAGAAATCTGAAAGAGTCTTTCATCAAAAAATGTGGAGTTATTTGAGTTAGTCTGTAGACACTAAAGTATATAAAGCATGTTAAATGCCTGAGATAGAAACAGATACATACTTGACAGTACCGAACACACTGCTGGCACTAAACAAATACCAATCTAATTCCTGACATGTTTAATCAGTCCTATTCAGAAAAAAAAATATTTTTACTTTAGGGAGAACTGTGCTGGAATGAGTGTGTATGAACTTCAGGGTCTAACCTTGTATCAACAGACAGGTAAAGTGTCCACTATGTAGCCATTGGTACACTGGGACAGAACTGGAAGGCCAGTACTTCTCTACTATCTCAGCACAAGTGAAGAAGGTGGATTTCTGACTGTAAAAGTATTTTCAGCAGCTCTAAAGATCAAGTAAAAGGAGTGATTGAGGTTTTACAAACTTGATTACTTTTATTGATGACAGAAGGAGTAACATGGGCTGTCAGCATACACGAAAGTATATCTGCATGCTGTGTAAAATAATACTCTTCCACTTCCACAGCAGTCCTGTGGACTTCCTGAAATAAGATACGACAGGAATAGCACAGTCAATCATATTCTGATGTCAGAATTTTTCAGAAGAATAAATGATTTTAAAAATCAAACTTTCAACACCATGTACCTGGTGAAGATCCTTTCCTAGCTATAATCTTCCTTATAATAAAAGTCAGATCACACTAAGGAACTACCTATACATATCTTGTCCTTGTATCACAGGTGCAGGAACAGTGGTTGCTTAGTGCCAGAACGAGTGTGACTGCAAGGACCAGTGGAGCTAAAGTCGAACTATGGGTGACTGGTACAGCTCAGATTTCTACCCATCTTAGGTCAAATCTACTCAAGGCAAATCAATTTCAAATTTTAGAGTTTGTCTGCTTGCAAGTCTTTCAAATATTATTTCAAACTGCCTGCTTGCTAATGCAGCGGTGATACAGTGGCCATTTTAAACGCATGCCAGAACACACTCCACATGTTGAATGGTAGTAGAGGTGTTAAAAATATGGTGCTGTGTACACAGTAGGTAAATTGACTGATAAGTCAGTACCAATGACAAGTCTTTACCTTTGCATTTAGCACATCAAGATCTTGCCTGGGCTTGGAGGCAGTGCTATGACAGCTCCAGCATTCCAGCAGCAATGGTATATTTTACAGCTTATGATCACAAGAACAGGTTAGTTCTCCTTTGTCTTCTGCCCTATGCAGTCATTTAAATATGCTCAGTTGAGCACAAACCTGAATCAGAGCAGCAGTGGTGCAAGTATGCTGACATTGGAGCTGGCAGTGAGCAAGTTTACATCAGCTGAGTCCCCTCAAGTAGCTGCCACCCCTTCCTCCCCAGGCACTTTCTCCTGACTCCTTGACTCTCCCAACACCATGCTGGCACAAGTATTTCTACAGCCATTCATTGATCTAGCACAGGAATCTGTGCTGGATCCAACCAAAAAATAGGCCTTTGATGGTGGGGTGGGATTTTTCTTTAAACCAGGTCAGTTCCCCATATCCTTCCCATGCAGAGCTGTGCAGACTCTGGCATTAGCACAAAAGCAGAGCAGCAGTGCTGCTGCAGACTGTCAGATCGCAGCCTGAGGGGCAGTGTCTTGTTCCAGCACAAGGTGCGTCCATTGGCCAAATACCAATTACAGAAAAACCTGTCAAAACTGGAATTACATATGATGTTTCCCATAACAGCAGGGAAAATTACTGGAATCTCTCACCTCAGGCAGTAGTCATGCGGCCAGTACCAATGTGCTCCGCGTCTCCAGACCTGCCTTCCTGCAAGCTGGCATGACTGAATTCCATCCACAAGCCGAAGTCTTGTAAAACTCCCTTAGGAGAACAGGCACGCACGTGGACACATGCACACACGCACACACATACACGCACACTTTCCATAAGAGGAAGACACCACACAAAACTTGGTTGAGAGCTGTGAGGCTCTATAAGTCTGTTGACAAATGTTGCAAAATAAAACTCAGTCACTTACGCACATTAGCCTTTGCATTCTATCTGACTGGTTGTAAATTTTTGGACTTCTAAAGGAGGAAAAGCATAGCATTTTTTGTTGCCAAAAAACAGGGCGATGATCACACTTAAGTGAGATTTCCCTGACTGCATAATGTGTTTTATGTCCTCTACACAAAACAGTAGCAATATGTTAGATATGTTACTACAACATCTGCCTTCAGTAGGAGGGAATATGCTCTTGTATTGCATTAGAAAAAGACTGTAGAAGAAGCTAATAACTATCAGCCTGCTTGAAGAAAAGCATTTCTTAAATAAATAAAAACAGAAACTAAAAAATAACCAGCATATTAATGTATATGGAATCTTTCAGCTATCAGTATTCACTAGATTATGTTCTAGTTATTTTTCTCTTCTATGTTAGCATTGTTCTTTGTCAGATACAAAGCTGTATGAAGACATGTACATTTCATCCTGATGCCAGCATATATGATAATAGATGATACTAGTATAGATAGCGGTAGGTGATATTTCTGGACCAGATTGGAGGCTGGAGGAAATTGGCTTCAGTGTATCCCTGACAGTTTACACCAGCTGAGAATCAAGATTTTTATCTCTATGTGAAATGGAGTTTCAAAGACACATTAGAGCACTTTTGTAAAATGGCTTCAGTTCCTTCAGCAAAGAATTATCTTTATACTCCCCAACTTTCCAATAGGTGGTTTCCTACTTTTTATTCCACTGATTCTAACAGTTTTGCTGATATTTCTCTCTTCAATTTCTGTGCTACAAAACTGAACTTGACTTGCCACGTTAAGAAGGTTACTTCTGGCACTTAGAACTAGATCTGAAAAAGTATTTAGGCATCTGCAAGTAACACATGTACCCAGAACTGCAGTCCCTGTTATCTACACAGGATCATTATACACCACAAAGAGTTATCAAAAAACATTATACACCGGACATGGAATTGCCTCTACACCAAGAACCACTGAGTCCTCAGGAGTATCCATAATACCCATTTCTCTATTGCCCAGGATTGACCCAGGATCACAGTCTCAAAACCTCCACAAGAAGAAGCACTTGTAGGTTTTTTAGGTAACTCATTCTCTCAGGAAATGGACGCATTCAGTTCAACCTCCTCAGTTAGGTTTCAGACCTGCATCTCCCACCACCCAAGGAAGTGCTCTGACGAGGCTAGAGAGCCTGGATGGTGCAGCTGGGATGGCTGTGCATCCTCTTCATGGCCGGTGGGAGTGGGGCACTACATGAAGGGGCACACAGACCCTATGAGTCTAGGGGCACATTGCTCTGCGATCCAGAGGTAAGGCACACAACTGTGGGAGAGGGTCTGGGGGAATTTATTCCTTTCTGAATCCAGTGATTCTGCATTTTTTGAGGGACTCCCAGCCTACCAGAGCATAACTATACAGTGGGGTATCTCAAGGCAGCCTCTGTCCTGAAGCCTGTCTCGTTCTGCATGGCACAGAGTATGGATGCTCCAGAGCAGAAGTACAGGACTCTATACTATTTCCAGCTCTAACAGAAAGACAGGAAAGCCCTACCTTCAGGACTCGGAGGCAGTCTGCACAGGATTTTTTCTGAAATAAGACTTCCAGACGGAGCTTTCTCATTTGAGTCTGATTCACTTTCCATAGGTATCTCCATCCCTTCTCCAGATACTTCCATGTAAGAGGAATTGGAAGGCTTGTTTTGTGATCTAGATTAAAGACTATTCTTTCTCCATTACACATTATTTTACTAACCTTGTACCACATTTTTAAAAAGAATTCAATATTTCACTTTTCCTTGACCTCTGCTTGTTCCATGAGAGCCATTTCTCAAATGCAATTAATTAACTTGACTCAATCGTTCTAAATTCTGGATTCCTGTCAAAATATTTTAAATTCTTCAAAGTACTAAAGATCACCAAAGTACCTGAGCACATATTGAACCTTAAGCATACTGTTTAGGCAATCTCTCCTCAGAGGTGCTCTTAAGCAACATGGTTTAAGTATATATTAACAACTGGTTTGCTGAAAAGAGGATATACTGCATCAGATCCCATCTTGATCTGGTTGAAGCCAGTATAAAAGGATATTACCAAAAGCAGTGACTATTGGATTAGGCTGTTAACCTCACTGCTTTGAGACTAATCTGGGAAAAAGTCTGATGTGCTTAATTCTACAATAACTCTTTAGAAACTCATAGAACTTCCTCCTTACATGTTGAAATACAAGGTGTGTTATATTATGAAAAATATATTTGTACCCTCAATTTCTTTAATGCAATTTCATTATTTAAAAAAATAAATCCAACAAGAATCTACAAGGAGACTTCTTGCACTTACGAGGTCTAAAGCCACTTAAAATAATTAATGATATTAATTTATGTCATCTTTGTCAAACATATATATTAGAACAAATTATGTGCCATGGCCTGTTTGGAACAGAATGATTAATCCCAGGTGGACTGTCTGAGATCACCAACACAAGCTGAACTGACAGTACAGCACCATTTATGACTTGACAACATTGAAGAGCTAAATAAATGGGGTGTTAGATTAATTAATATTTGCGAAGTACTCTGACTTCTTAAGATGAAATGTGTCAAAAGTGCACATGCTTGTTTCTTGTTATTTTGCACTAACGAAAAGCAAAGAAATGTACAGAATTGCAAACAAGTGCTCATTAAGCAAGAGTTTTAATGAATGCAAAATAATGGGAATTTTCTGCACTATGTCTGGGAGTTTCTGCACACACAATAAACATTTGGGGTTTTATGCACCGCTGTTGCTCTCTGACTGGTGCTTGTCAAGCACAGGGCTGGAAGGCAAGCTCAGAGGGGAGGGTGACTAGTGAGGAGGTTGCTGCCCTTGTACACTATGCTGAGCCCAGATCCCGCGCCATCGACTCTGATGCTACCAGACGTGCCATGGGCTTCTTAGCGTGACATTCACTTCTCCCCTGCTACAGCCCAGTTTTCAGAGGAGGTGTAAGAGATTCCAAGTCTGATCTATTAGAATTAAAGAGACTTACCTTCATTTTTGAATGTGCAGTTTTCACCACTGGGTAGATATATATTTAATGTATGTACATACATTAAGTATATTAAAAACCCTAAATTTATAGTCATTTAAAGTTTGTCTGTGGCCCAGTCCAAGGAACCGCTTTGGTCAGTCTGCTCAATGCATTCATAATTTCTGTTTAATTTTTATAAAAGATCTGGTTTTCTGTGCAGAACATATATGTATTCTTTACCTGTAATTGTCTGTTGTGTACACACTTTTACTGAAAAGATAATGGATCATCACATAGAATCATAGAATCATAGAATGGTTTGGGTTGGAAAGGACCTTAAAGATCATCAAGTTCCAACCCCCCTGCCACGGGCAGGGACACCTTCCACTAGACCAGGTTGCTCAAAGCCTCATCCAGCCTGGCCTTGAACACCTCCAGGGATGGGGCATCCACAGCTTCCCTGGGCAACCTGTTCCAGTGTCTCACCACCCTCATAGTGAAAAATTTCTTCCTAATGTCTAGTCTAAATTTACCCTCTTTTAGCTTATACCCGTTACCCCTTGTCCTGTCATTACACTCCCTGATACAGAGTGCCTCCCCATCTCTCCTGTAGGCCCCCTTCAGGTACTGGAAGGCTGCTATTAAGTCTCCTCGGAGCCTTCTCTTCTCCAGGCTGAACAACCCCAACTCTTATCAACATCATATTGTGTACTTTTGTCATAACTCTTTGAATTTTTCAGCATGAAGGTGAGGACAGCTACAAACCAGGCTGTCTGTGAACCTGCAGTCCATCTCAGAATGGATAGTCTGTACATCTGGATTCTGAGACAATTTTTTTTTTTTTTTCATTTTGTGAGTTCCTCTAGACTGTACCAGAGACGTAGCACTTCATGCTACAACACTGTCTCTCTTTGAACGACACTACATGCACTGTGGCAACCTTTCCCTGACTGATGGGGCCTTTCTTTACTGTGATGTGTATGAGATGCAATAGAGATTGTAACCACTGAGAGGAGGCAGACCTTGCTTTTGTCCACCCACCGCTGTTATGTTTTGTCTTCCAAAAATGGTGCAGATTATTGTGCTGGGTTTAAACTCTAAGAGATATTTTCTCTAGAACTTAGTAAGGTAACAGTTGGCCAGTACGGTCTTCTAGGCAATACATGTTTTTCTTCCTCTGGACACAATCTACCTCCTGACTGCAGAAGTTTGTGGAAGATCAAAATAAAGGTGAAAATTTCATGACATTCACTGTAGAGGGAGAAAAAGTGCTACAACTGCTTTTTTTCAAAATACCACAGACACCTTTTTATCTCTGTTAGTTAGGAAGAGGGAGGAATTTGGCAAGCTAGTGTACAATGGCCTGCAAAGCATTTACTGCCTGTACAAAAATTCCCCACAGGGAAAGTTCAGGCTTTCAAGAAGAAATCCTGCAGGAAATAGCTCCTTATGCAGACACAAGCACTACTCACAAAGTGAAGCTTTGTTGCAAAAGGGATCCAAAAGTAGGCAGAATTTTCACTCTTACAGAGATTTTCTTACCTCTTACTGTTTTCTGCAGATCTGTGCAATTTTTAGTACATCTATGGCTTAAAGGAACCTTGGCACTTGCTGTATCAATAACACAACTTTCAAGCTGCAGCTGTTATCTAAAACCCATTTTCTAACTGTAACCTAGATATATATATGTATTGATCATATATGGGAAGAAAAATGGCCAGTGTAGTTTCAAGCGGTGCAAGTGTTCCTTCCTTGGATAGATTAGTCAACAGAAGAGTAGATTGCAATGTAGGATCCTTTTTTTCTATTTTTTTCCCCCTCTGTGTCTTAAATTTGCTCAGTTTTGTTCAATATTATTAGAATTGTAACCACCGCATCTGAAGTATGGTCTGTGATATCTCACTAACAGAGTGCCTATCGTGTATATGTGTGCATGAAGAGTCGCTATTTTATCTACTGTTTCGAAGAAGATGAAAAAAATAATTGCGGAGCATTGCTTCTCTTGCAGCTGTATGGACCACAGACTCTTATTTAGTCCTGAAATCTTTGGAAACATGAAGGAAAAAGAAGGTTTAAAATTCTGAAGTTGAGTCAGATCTTGATTTCACAGGCTCATTGCTTAGAAACTTTGTTTGAAACAGGATTTAACTCTGAACCACTCTGAGATGCTACTGTTGAGATTATATGAGGCTAGCACAAGATCTTCACCTCTCTTGTAACGAACCTTCTAGCAGCATCTAGCTCTAGTAAGACACAGTAAGCTTAGCAGTGACTTTCCATCATTATATTTGAAACGGGTTCTCTCTTGTATGCCATATTAAAATAATTTACAGCTGGAAATAGCCTTACATGCAGAAGTTCATTAACACCTTGTCCATGCCTTCTCTTGTCAGTCTTTGTTTTTCCTAACACCACTGTAACTCACTGCTTGTATTTTTTCAACAATTTGAGTGTTTATGAGGTGAGATACTCTTCAGATTTTGAGTGGGAAGTCAATTAATTAGGGATATTTTGCTTTTGAAATACCACCACTTTTTAAATCTATTTTTATGTCCACACTTCAGACCTTCACCTCTCTTGTAACGGTTAAAACCCAGGGTGAACATCCATACTTCAACTAAGGATGCCAAAGTGTGCCACTTAGTTCAATTTTTAAGTATTGAGATCACTAGCACTCTCTCATGCTATCCACTTAAAGTTTTTGGCAAAACTCTTTGTTTTCCACAAAGCTCAGTAGAATTTGAAAGTTAGGTGTTCCCTGCCCCTAATTATGGCTTTTACAAATCCTGATCATGTTAGTTTTCTGTAATTGTGTCTACTGGAAGCAAAAGGCAAAGAAGAGATGGGAGCAATCCCTCTCATTACATTATTAGCACCATTGGAGCATTCACCTGGAAAGTGGGCAGAGGCCTGGGCACAATCTTGATCTGCATGGGGAACTGGCAGCTACAACTGCACTTGGCAATACTGGAAGCTATACCAAGCCCCTGGCAGTAACAGGAGAAGCTCTTTCCCACTACTAACTCCTTCCCTTAAGCCTCATAAGTCAACATATTTAAGATGCACAGGAAACTTTTTTTCTTGCTTGACTGTTGATCTCTTAATTTGTCACTAGGTGTATTTTTCACTGGGCTATAGTGGTTTCTAGAGTAGGTCTCTCTTTTGAACATTTTTTCTTGTGCACAGATGTGGAAATGTGTTGGGTCAGAGAGCACGGACTGCAGCCTGCCCAACAGAGCACACACGTGGCAGACCTCCCAGTCTGGGACACTTCCAGACACTCCTTGGTTTGGCCTATAGCTTGCGGTTAACACATTTCTCTGAGAAACTGAAATGACCTCCAAATTCCTGCTTCAGCTCAGGCAAAAGACTCATTTGTACCCTGCATGCTATCCCTAGGGATTACTTTCATCACTGTAGCATCAGCTGTTGGAAGTACTGAAGTTTCCTAAGAATGGGAAGGGGTTGGCTCTTTGGTCCCTAGCACTGAGAAGGATTTATGGCTGGGAAAGATGTTCATCTCTGTGAAAGAATAAATACTATTTCACTCTTTGAGATTCCCTTCCAGTTAAGTTTTGTGGCTGTACAGAGAGCCAAGGCATCTCAGAGCTGCTGCTTTCCCCAGGTTACAGGCACATAACCTTTATTGCAGGCAACCCCTGAGCACCCCTCAGCGCTGCTCTCCCTGAGTGCATCTGTGAGCCGGGCACTCAACCTTTTCAATTCTCTACTGTGTTAGAAGTCACAGAAGATTACAGACTTCAAATTTCTTCTGGAAGTTATGAAATGTTTTAGACGTCATCTTGCTCATCATAAGCAAAACCTTTGGGACCCAAAACAGAGTAGCAATAAAAAAGATGTTTTATGTTCCACATTCTCTAATAAAAAAGAGGTAATATCTGCTTTGGAAGGAAGAATTCAGAGGAGTAACCTGAGACGCCTCAGGGAAGAAGTACAGATAGAGGTGTGCTGCTCTTTGGTAAGGTCCAATTTAAGCCTTCAGAGCAGTCACATTATTGCAAAAGTTCCCAACATGAATAAGCTTCTTGACAGAGAATGGGTGAGGCCACAAGAATAACCATCTGCTGTCTCTCCACAAACCAGTTTACAAAACCTTTTGGGAGCCCTGAACTCCTTGAAGACATACTTGAAGACATACTTGAAGACATTCCCCTCTGACCTGGGGAAAGCCTCAGTGGAATACATTTGAGTCATGGCCTGGCCTAAATTTCTCTCTGATGCTTTCACTGTATGATTTTGTCTCACATATAATTAATGGGGAAATGACATATACTCCTTCTCCCTTCTACCTGTCTGAGATAATATCCAGGCCTATTTCCTTTAGCAAATAACTTTACAGAAGGATCTCAACTTCCTCATTTTCCAGGTTAACTCATCTTAATTAATAGCAAAACCTTAGACATTAAACTAAGGAAAATTCCTTAGGGAGAAAATCACATTTTGTTTCATCTTACTCTTTTATCCTTGTCCAAAGAGAAATTTCACTTCATAATGACAAAACCCAATAATTCTCTTTCAATTAAAAAAAAAAAATCTTACCATACTTATTCCTATATTTTCGCCATTCCTGCAAAACACTGGAAGTAGCAAAAAACACCCCCAAAACAGCCCCAACCCCAACAAGCAGAAAGTGAACTTTGGCGCTTCTCTCCCCTCTTGTCTCTTTCCACAGACTGAGTGCTACTTGTGTCTGAGAAGTGAGTCAGGTATTGAGAGATCTGAATCAAGACTTTGCATTCAGAGGAAACCAGTTAGGGGAACCAGGACATTTGGTTTCAAAACATACATTTTCCCCTGTGGTACTTTTGGAGTACCACAATCAGGGAGTACTTGTAGAATACCTCAAGTGAGCAGAATTGTCTCAAGTTGCTTATTTGTGATTTCAGTTCAATAGCTTTAGTGACATTTTGGTAGTGACTAACAATCAGTAATTTCCCAGCTTAACCTGTCTAGATATAACACAGACAAGGCCATATTAATCAGCAATTTAAACAGTGAATTTGATGTGCTATAGGGGCTGCAAAGATGATATTGACTAAAAGATGCCAGTCTTAGCTTATTTTAACTTACTGCAGTTTCAGGAATCTCTGGGAACAGGGATATAACTGTACATGTGATGGGTATAACTGTGTTTGTGAATGAGCATCAGAAAAGTTACATTAAAGCAGTTTGTTTCCTACCACAGTGCACCTTAATACTCAGGAGCATACAAAACAGAGCCTTGCTCCTAATGGCTCTATCCCCCAAAAAATTTTGTCACTTTGTGTTGATTGCCTGCTCCGGACACCAAAGCTCCCTTTAAAAAGGGGCAATTAAAGCTTTCGATTTTTGCCTTTCCTGTCAAGGCACTGAGGGAGGAGGTGAGTGAGGTCTGGGACTGCGAATACTTTCAACTGTCTCAAAGCTTGTTACATAGGAAGTGAGGCAATTCACAGGGCAGAATACTTGTACCTCCTGGCAGCTGTATCTTTCCTTGTTTAAAACTGCCTTGTTTGCAGAAGGGCTACGCATGGGTGTACATGAAAGCAACTAAAGCTGCTGTTCGCAAGGTTCCCCAGATACATTAACTTTGTCTTGGAATGGGGCAGGAATTTAGTTTAATGGTTACAGCAGAGGCAATGAGATTCCTGAATTGAACTCTAGCTTACATCAATATTTAACTTTGAGGAAAGGAAGGCTAGAATTCAGAGTGCTATTGCTTTTTTCCCTTTGTTTTAATTGGTATCATTCTGCTCTCCCAAGATATTTGAAGGTTGTAATGAGAAATATTGAGATCCCTCTTTCCATATTCATTGAATATACTGATATTATATTTTATTAAAGAGTCTCAAATAGCTTACATCCCACTCTTAATAACCTTATGCATTACAAGCTTCTGTTTCCTCAAGCTACAGACAAATCCTATTATAGGGAGTAGATTAAACTGGGCCTTGAAAGATTTTTGCAATTCACTGACAAAAAAGGACAAGTTGTCTTACTAATAAGATGACATCATGATCGCACTAATATTATGCATTTCAGTGCTCTCAGATGTAAAAACATTTATGCACACACATCCAGCAGGCACATTACCCAAATAAAAACCAAACAATTTTCTTTTAACAATAAGCTAAACTACCTCATAGAAAGAATTACTTCAGATTCATATTGTGCAAATGAGCCATCAGTCAACAACAACTGCATGCTTGATCATGCCCTCTGGCTCCACATCCGCAAGGGACCTAGCTCATCCACATGTGCTTCTGCTACTACGAATGATGTGTATGCTTTTGTGTACAAACATGAGACTGGAACAGAGGGCAGAGCCAGGGCTGAAGGGAGAGAGCACAAAGAAGCATTTTGTTCGACTTTTTCTTAGGCTCCACAGTGTAGTGGAGGATGGACCTTGGGTTATGAATGCAAGGGAAAAAGATCACAGTGCATAGAAAAACAGTTGTATCCCTTTAAAATGCTCTGAGCTCTCTAATAATCCCTAATATGCAGCCATTTATTTTAATCAACAGGAACTAGTCTGAGTGGTCAGGTGCTTCTAATCAGATTTTAAAAGGGGCCATGTGATTTCTTCACATTATTTTGATGTGTGAAAGGATAAAAGGAATTGGTGGCACCACCAGTAGAGTAGCAGACCAGCATTCAGGGCAGTAGTCTGAGAAGATATTGACCTTCAGCAGCACTCCTGTTATCCAGGATTTCCCACTCCCAGAGAAGACCTGTGACAATTAGTAATCCTCGATTCCTTGGATATCACTGCAGTAAATTTAATAAAACCATAACCAGCATACATTGAATTGGGAGACTGGAACAGGTTTCCCAAAGAAAGATTTATCAACAGTCTTATTAAAAAATACCTGTAAAGGATTCTTGCTCTGTTTCTTGATGAAGGTAGCTTGACGAAGGTAGCTTACAACAAAACCTTAAATGTTATTCTGTCCAAGAAAGACAACAGTAACAGAACAGATCAATCACAAGTGGTTGCTTGGAAGAGGGAATTTAAAACTTTGCTCAGGCTTGTTTAAGTACAGTCTTAAGATGGATGTCCTTGAGAAACAACATGGCCACATGGCTGGCTGGGGTTAGACACAGCTGCACAGCTTTCACAGGGAAGAAAAGGTCTTAGCAAACGTGGAGATGGTTCACGGGTATCTTGAATGATACAGCAGATTACTTCAGCATGACACCAGATAAAACCAGCACTGTCCTTTTCATTCACATAGAAACCTGTTCACAGAGAAAACGTGAACAGATATGTACAGTTCTGGTTATTATTTGTGTAGTATTTATGTACTCAACCTACAATACACCTGCTAAAATAGAACTGTGGTGCCACTAAAGACACTCAGGCCCCAGTAGCTATTGCTACATGTAATGTCTGTATATTCTCCCAGACACCACTTTGATACTAATAAACTGTTATCCAGAAAGATGTTATAAGGCTTTGTGAATAGAACATGCATATTTGCCAGTAACTTTTAAGCATATCTAAGTTTTTGTATCCTTTTATATTAAAGGTTGTGCTTATCTCCACCAGGGATGTTCTTTGGTGACACTGCCATACAATACAGGACTGAAGTAATAAAGCACTAGTTTTCTGTGATCTGTAAATTATATCCATGCACTATATAGGGGTCAACTAGTATGTTTCTAATAGTTTGTCAAATAGCTTATTCATGGTAAATAATTATTCACTGTGTATCAGAAACTCTTAGAAATCAGCCAAAGCATTATAGGCACAGCAAGGCCACTGCATGTTTGTCCAGTGTTTGTAAATAACATCTTCTGAGACACGGCATCAGACTTCACATTGCTATTAACTGTATAAGGCGTAAAACTCATACAGACGGAGTTATGTCAGGCGGGAATTATGGCTGGCTGGAAATCAAAGGCACAAAAATGAACCTTCTAGTCGGCATCAGCTCCTTCCTTTGGAAAGATTAGAGACAAGTTACAGGTGTCAAGTACTTTTTCCCTGAAGCCCACAGGATAGCAGTGAAATCTTCATTTCCCAGGCAGTCTCAATATGCAGCTGAAACAAGAATCTCCTCCTTAATGAGCAACATTAAGTTTAGAAGTGTCTATTAACATATATCTGCTGTGTCTTTATCTTTCCAGTGTTCCAAAATGATATAGTGGTCATAACACTCTCTTTCTTTACAGGCTACAGTGCAGACTTGTCAGTAAAGACAGACAGAATAAAACAGAACTGCAGGATAAATATGTTTTGAGAGAGAAAAAAAGAATTTTTAAAAAATCAACATATATAAAAAAATTAATCTTTTACCATGTTCAGCAGCTAGGGCTGAATCTCCACGCAGGAGTATAAATCCAATTTTTCTTTTCCTTTTGATAGCTACCTTTTTTTCCATTCCAACAGACTGGCAGAAAAATGACTGTGCTCAGGTGTTAGTTCAATAAAATTTGGGGCAGATATATAAAATCTGAGACATATATATGCAGCAGTATTTGATCCTCTTGCTAGATCCTTTTAGTTGTATTCAAATTCATCATGTTTTGCCAGTTATAGTTCTGTTTACTCTTTAAGCCTGACACTATTTTAGGTTTGTTTTATACCAGTGTACCACTGACTGGATTTCTGTCCAATGCTTTTTTTTTTTTTTAATAAAACATAGTAAGAAAAAAATGAATGCATAAATAAAGTCAGGAATTCAAAGTTATGGTTCCCATGGCAACATTAGGTCCCTCATGTTGCATTGTACATGCACTAAAAATAAACATGTAACAAAGTACCATATTTTGTATGTCAAGGGGAGCAAGTAACTGCATCTTTAATTTTACCTGCCTGAGTTTTATAGATTTAAGTTCTAAGTACCAATATTGCAGGAATGTGGTTTTACACTGACACAGATATATAACGCACAGAAATAAAACATTACAGAAAGTCCATATAGTCTGCTGGATGGACAGCGCTGATTTATGCCAGCTGAGCTCAGGGTGCTCTGTACATATACATTTGGAGGTGCGTTGAGTCTGTGGAGGGGTGGAGACAGCACATTCCTGTGCAGCACATAGACATTCTGGGGGGTTCCCTTATAGCTTCGGCAGTGCCAGAAAGAGGGGGCAGGGGCACTGCAGACATTTATCCAACCTGCCATTGGCATCTCATCAGAAATACCAGCAGAAGCAGCAATAAACTGATACACCATCCTGCTTTTCTCTAAAATTTGCAGCCCCTTGGCAATCTGAAGGCATTTCTATATGGAAAAATATTTTTTAAAAACTTAGAAATTCACGGAATCACAGAATCACAGAATTATAAGGTTGGAAAAGACCTAGAAGATCATCCAGTCCAACCATATTCCATGCAAATAGAGTGCTGAAGAGCTTTGGGAATGCAAAATAAGGAATAGCATCATAAGCAAAGAGCTCCCTTTCACATTAGGAAAGGAAGAAGTATTTTGTAAATACTTCTGGTCCTCAAAGGAATTTAAATGCAATCAAGAAATTGTAGGTGCAGATAAATCTGTTTCTAAGCTATTATTCGTCTCCAGAGAATGTGAAAACCAGAACTCAAAGTACATAAGAAGTTCCAACATTCCTTGTATATGAAGGCATCCTCAAAACCAGCTGGGCAACTGATGTTCGGTCACTGAGACATTATTTCCTTTTACTTCTTTGACCTGTATGTATTTGTTTAGTGTCCTTTGTCCTAGACCATCTCATCTTTAAAGGAGGGGTTCTTTTCTCCTACATTGAGGATGCGGCGTGAAACATCACATGGCTTTAACTCATGACAAGGCTCTGAGATGCTGTAATACTACTACCTCCCATAAGCCACACTAATACAGTTTTGTTTGACCTGCAGTTACTAAATAAATAATATCACTTGCATACCTCAATTTGAAATAAATGGATATCTGAAGGGTAACTGTGGCATGAGGTGAATTTAGGTTAAACACAAATAACTTTTTGGGTTTGAGGTTGATTTTTGTTTGTTTTGTTTTGAATTATCCTAAAAACCAGCAAGCAAATAAAGACATGGAAACATGCATGGTGTAAATGCTCACAATAAAGATCACAGGCAATAGGCAGAAAAACTGGACCCGTTTGTTTCTAGAAGAGGCAATAGCTCTATTGTTGTACCTTTTACTGTGTTTTGGAAAGAAGAAATCCAGATGTACTCCTAACTTTCCTAATACCTGTAGTTTATGAAACTGGTTCAATGTAATGAGTGTGTCTTAAAAATACAACTCCAGCCCTACACGGTAAAAACACTTTCTGAACAATTTCATGTGAATGGTACGGTGTTTGGACTTACTAAGCACTCAGAAAGCAGGTATGAGTCCATTTACTAGAATATTAACACGGGATAAGGGACATCTCTCCTACAAGTTTAATGTCCAGATTATTCAGGAATCTCTGAATTTCTGAAATCCCCTGCTCTGACTCATCAGAAAAGAGAACTGACCTTAGAGCTCCTCCATGATGGGTGCTTGTACTAGTGACCATCTGATGACAGGAGAGGTTCTCTCAAAACGTTATGTTGAAATGGCACACTTGTGAAACAGCACATTTCAACAGGAAAAAATAATATTGAAATGCTGTGACCAGCTCAACTGCAGAACTGTGACACTCACTTCTACAGTAATTCTAAAACTACTCCCTATAATACAGTAATTCTCAGCATAAAAACCTCAGTTCTGGAAAATGTAAGGTTTTTCACAATCTTTGTCTATTCATTTACCTATGTAAGCATTTTCTCTCTGCCATGAAACCACAGTTTTATGTGACAGTAAATATTGAGCGAAGACAGCAATGTCAGGAGTATATGTCTATTGCTTCTAAACCTAAGGGGTCAAAAATTATGTTTATTTCACAGAAAGATTACACCAAAATTTTAGTACAGTGGAACTCTGTATAACAAGCTTTACTGATACATCTGAAGTCTTACCGATGATTGGCTTAAGTTTTCAGAAACCATAATGCTAGAACTGGCCCCTCTGGAGCATGTACCTCAACTGAACTCAGTTGTAGAAACATATTTTCCTTTTTCCAAAGAGAAAACTGTGATGGCATCTGGATAGCAGAGCTGTTTCGCACAGATGTTATTGAAGGCAGGGTTTGCATCCTAGCTGCAAATCAACATATGGTATTCTAGCTACAATTTTATTTTTCTATCTTTACTGCTGCTGACTGAATTTATTTATTACCGGCTATTGCAAGACCAAAAGAGGAACAAACCACTAACTATTCCACCACCATAGCTACTGTTAAGACACAGATATACACTCACTTTCAAATGGATTAAGTATTTTAAAACGCCTTCTGTTTCTCTACTGAGCTGGTGGCATGGACCAAGGGGACGTGCCTCACCTGCTTCTCTGCAGACGTGTTCTGCTTCAGGTGACTGCCAGATAAGACTTACCCAAACTACTTTGTACCACAGTGAAGTAGAGAAGACACAGTTATCTTCTGTGAGTGTTTGATAACAAGTAGCAAGAAGTGATGATATCCTTCTGCTTCAGCTAGCTATGTCCTTACAGAGGTCCATGCAAGCAGACACTTAAGGAGGTTAAAAACTAAAAACCTCAAGAAGGTTTTCAGTCTGTCTGTTGGATTTTTTTAACTGTATGACCTCTGTCAGTCTATCTGCAGGTGTAGATACATTTTAACACTTCTTATGAATACTTTTATTGCCTCTGGACCAAGGATACCACCAACTGGAGGGAAAACAAGAACAAAAGCCTGCGCAGCCAGGATGTTTCTGTCTGTTAAGGCAGCACCAACACTTGACACAGGGAGCCAAGTTTCTGACAGGACTAATCATTCAGAACTTGGCTTACAATTCCCTTGATTAACCACAAACAAACCACCATCTTAACAAACTCTTTGCTAGTGCTTTGGAAGGGCAATTCTCTTTCAGTTCTCCCCCACCACTACACTGTACCCCTCAGCTACCCTATAGGGCATTCTCACTCTCCCTGTATCCTGTTTCGCTCTTGAAGTACTTTATCATAACAGGTCTTTTCAATCTTTTGCCTTCCTGTTAATCCCAGAAGAAAATCTCCAGACCTCTCCCCTTGGGTGTTATCTTATTCCTCTCATTTTGCTCCCAGGCCCTCAGTCCTCACTGAAGGTTCAGCTCCACAGCAGAAAAAAACCAAAAGCCCACTGCTCAGGCTGTTGCTCTGCCCTCATCTTCCTGCAGCCTTCCCGAATTCTGCTGTTCACTGCAGTTTCATGTCTCTCCAACCCTCTGGAAAACTCAGTAAGCTATTTTCTCTTCTTCCAGCTCTCAGTTTTTTATGGTGTCCTGTCTGTTTACATCCTTCAGAAGACTCTTGCAAACATTTGGATCTCTCACTCCCAAGCTCCTTAAAATTCCTAGTAAGAAAATGTGTGTATGAGAGCATATGCCTATTAACTCACTGATGCTTGTGCACTTTTCATTCTCCTGTACGTTTAATTCTTTCTGTATATCTAACTCACTTTTTCACTGTAGTTTTGGGGCAATACCTCATTTTTTGTAAGATCCATACCAATGACTACTTATTCCAGTTCAGATCAGCTGATTTTTACTAATTACTTAAGGTTAAGGGATCATGTAAGAAACACTTGAAAAGAAGCACAGATGAACTACTGGACCCCCAATTAATATTTCAAAATATTATAATTGAGCAATGTACATTTGTGACATATGAATCCTAGTAATTATGTAAGTGACAAAGTTAGATCTTTTTACATAAAAAGGACTACTACAAGTGTTATACTTGTTTCATTTAAAAATAGTTGAGGAAATACATGTTCTTCAGACCACATACAAAGAATGAGAAATCTCTAAGGAAGAGGTAAGCTGCAGAAACAAAATTCCTGTACTGAGAATTAGGTGATGTTACAGAGACTCAGACTGGAGTAACAAGGTCATTAATTCTAAATTTCTTCAGTTTCTGTACTTTGTGGATTTGGTTTTTTATACATATTTTCACAGTACCTAACTGTAAGTGGGTGTTTCTATAAACAGTTTACTATTAATAATGGATATCTGAGGTGAGGCTGATGCAGAGAGAAAAAATTATAAACAACTCATGCAGCTAATATGTTGACTACTAATTAACATGAGTGATTCATTCAGTGCTATATCCAGACATAAATCCAGACTGAAAGATGAAAGGGCAATTTAGAAAAAGACTACAACTTGCACAGTTATCAGCTGCAGTATCTGAGACCTCAAATAATGGCCTAATTACAGCTCATCTGAAAGGTATCAGGGCCTTATCCTCTGCAGAAAGTGTTAACGGAAATTTACTTGGTTTTCAAAGCCAATAAGCCCATCTGTAGGTTCCATATCAGCTCCCAACAGATATATATCTTTTTACACATGGGTGGTCTGTCAAATGATGATTGACTCAATCTTGACAAGGAAAGGGATAGAAAAATTATCATTTCGTGTAGATATGACCACTTCTGACTTTGGCAGGTGAGGCAGTCTGGATCGCCCAACACTGACCTAATTGCAAAAGATAATATTTTCTTCAGTTCTTCCATTTACATAAGCACCAGCCAACATATCTGTCCTTTCTGTGTTCACTAATGACCTCTCAGATTATGACTTCTGCCATATTTTGTCCCATGGTACCAGCCATATAGGTAACACTTTTATTCAGTAGTACCGAATGCTATTGAGTATTCCTTTGCATAGCAACGTAGTGCTGAGTAGCTACACTCATGCACAAATGCAGCTACTTATAGATAGGGTACTAGTCATTGTAAGCAGGTTCATCACATTTCTGCCCTTTTACTAAGGTGATGCATATCATCAAAGACAAATTAAAAACTGTTCTGGCAAGGTAGCAGCACCCTGGTTTATAAGCTGGAATAGTGGTGTTTGCACAGTTGGAGTGCCAAAACCTGACCAGGCTTAAAAAGAAAAAAAAAAAACAAACTACTTGCCCAAGATTAGGATGTTGACAGAGAAAGTTACCTAGGATGGTAGTCTCTGGGACGATGAGATCCAAGCCAATTATGAAGGAAGTCATTGGGGTATTCAAAACTCCTCAAACGATAAGTTTGATGGCATTCTTCCTCCCCTCCCAAAGGCTGGCCATTGACCATTTGATTGGGATGTTCGATACAGTGGTGTAGCCCATCCCAAGGATTATTTCTAAACTTGCTCAGTCTTGACTCTCTTGCAAAGGAAGCAACCTCTGTTCTTGCCTTCTGAACACAAAATTCATTTGAAACCAAAAAGCAGGAGGCACTGTACACCAAAGGGTGCCAACACTTACTCACATTTATTTGCTTACAAATCAGATACTTTACAAAAGTAAAGTCCAAGAAGGAATGCAAAGAACTAGCTACCAAATCAGTCTCCAGGCTAGGTTTTAAAATACCTTTCAGTGCACCTGAATGTCACTGAAGATAGAAAAAAATAATAAATCAACAACTACAACCTCACTTGAATAGAAAAGGACTGGCAGATGTGGAATCTGAATATTCAATAACTACTAAGCCGAAACAGTAAGTCTCTCGGTGTGCGACTTTTTTTGTTTGTGTTAATTATACTAATTAGAATTAGAACTTCCACCACTCCAATTTCCTGCAGCTGTGTGGTGCTAGCTGCTATTGTTAGCACTCATGGAAAATACTCCAACAGAGGGCACCAAGAAAATTACTTACAATCTGAACACCCACACAATCCTGTCACATTGGAAAGACTGCAGACAGCATAACTAATAAAGTTATTGTGCTATTTTGAAAGAATAATAGCATGTTTGAAGAGACCATATTAACCCTGTTGTAAAGTATTGATTGCACTCTGTAGTAAAGGAAATGAAACAACAAAGACATAGTGTTTTAATTCTTTTCCTGTTTGCTCTTGCTAGTTTTACTCTGTTTCAATTTACACCTGTATTTGAGAACACAGAAAATGTATCACCTATGGTTCACAAAGACAGTTTTATTCTCATAGACACTCTTTCAGCAACTTGATGCTTTTAAGATCGTACTTCAGTTCAAGCAAACGGTTGTGAATATGAAGGAGATCCCTGTCTAAAACTGTTTGAATCCTGTCATGTTTACTTCTGTGGAATAAAAACATCAACAAAAATGTCAAAAAATGCCAGCTGATTGGCTCTGGACATTTTGGTTTAGATCTGTTACCAAAAAAAAAAAAAATAAAAAAAAAAAATAAAAAAAAAAAAAATAAAATAAAATAAAAAAAAAAAAAAAAAAAAAAAAAAAAAAAATACAAAAAAATAAATATAAAAAAATTTAATTAAAAAAATAAAAAAAAAAAAAAAAAAAAAGGTATAATTATCATTTCAGTCTCTAAGGGAATGCTTTAATTCCATCCCAGTGATTGCAAATGAGCAAAACAATTAGTGGTCTTTTGTAACAATTTGCACTTGTTTTGAAAGCACATCTGCATGTATATATGTAACAATACAAGGCCACAGTATAAAGCTGTTCTAGATACAGTTGAGGCAAATATTTAGGCTGATTTTAAGATTTAACATTTTCAGAGCATTTAAATCACTGGTCCTCTCAAAATAATCAGATTCAGTTAGTTTTACTAGATCTGTCTAAACTTGACAAAAGCTATTTTCTTATTCTGTGCTAAACTCTAAGTTTAAAGGCAAGAGGACAGCCGAATTAGCAGAGAATGACAGACATTGAAAACATCTTTTATGTACATTAATATATAAAAATCAGTTATCACTCTCTTCTATTGAAAATGAACATCATTTGTACTCATCCTCTGAGGTGATCTAGTATATATAACATCATTTAAACTTTTTTTTTCTCAAATGTTGCATTTAAGAGCATGATTCCTGTAATTGCATTTGTAAAGACATTTGGCATCTCATCAGCAAGAATAGCAGATGGAGAAAGGCCTTCATATGTGCTCTGTCAAGGGAATTGCAAGTATAGGTGGGGTTTTAATAGACATCAAGGATTTAGTGACATGCCAAACATTGCATGCCTTCCCTGTACCTGTTATTTGTGCCTTTCCCTTTTAACAGAAATTAAAACAATTACTGTGCAGAAAAGATTTAGCTTCTCTTTCAGAGTATCATACCATATGGTATGGGGGATGTATGGATGACAAAATGAATGTAAAAAGTAAGCACATACACTTCAGATTATGCTAGTTGAACTAAATTTATGTTCTAAATTTTAACTGAACTGATAGAAAAGTTTACAAATATCAAAAAAACTTCATATGTTAATAGCAATTCAAATATACTTGTTGCTGAGTTTGGCTTTATATAAAAATGGCCTTGAGGACCAAAGAACATTTTAATAGACAACTAAGTAAGCACTGTAATTATAAGAATGCAAATCAACAGTTTTTCCAAATAACAGTCTTGTTATCACATGATAGCACATGAAATTGCAAACAGAGCAAATATTTTTCTCAGTTACTGAGAAAAGAGATTTTCTTGATAGGATATGGTGTTCATAGATGAGACATTAAGATATTTGTACTGGCCATTCAAGGAGGACTGAAAACCCCTTTGATAGGAGAGCAAACTCACCGTCTGTATCTTGTATATTTCTCAGGGAGCCATTAAAAAAACTGTATCCAATGAGTTAAACCCTCAGCAAACTTACCAAAAAACGCCCAGCTATCCTGAATTTGCACGTTTTGTGAGTAATTAAATTTGCTCCCACACAGCTCCTTAATGTTCTCAAAACCCTACAGCACATGAAAGCAGCGTCAAAATTCTCCATCAGGCACATATGTGAAATGTTTGGGCTCACACAGATTCTAGAGCTGGATGGAAAGATTCTGTAAAGGACCTTCAACCAACCAAACTCTTTCAACCTTTCATGATGTGAGTTCTCTCCTTGTCGCAGAGGACAGAGGGAATTGCTGTCATGCTCTAGAATTCAGTGTGGAAATATAGAAATAACAGAGCTCAGAGTTAAGTAGACCCTCATCAACATGGAGAGAATAGTCACATCTTTGTAGCAAATGTTATTTGTAGAAAATATGGGGCAGGGGGGAGATGAAATAAGATTTGGGGACTTGAGGACTTTGGGACTACAATAGCATTGAAATATTAGTTAAGGTATTATAAAAGTACAGGGGAGTTGTACGAAGAACACTGCAGCTACAGCAAGATCTCTTGAATCAGGTTTCAGACAGCTCAGTATCTGGGTGTACAGGGGAGAAACATGAGCTATTAATTGCAATATTAATCATATGCTGCCACTGTAGTAGTGCAAGGTAGCACTTCACTGCGTGTTCTCAAAGACCAAATGTCCCCTCAGTAATTTCTGCAACTGCTGAATTCCTTGCATCAGGCCTCTAATGAACTTCATTTTCAGGTAAAACAAAACAAAACAAAAAAAAAAAAAGAAAGAAAAAAAGAAAGAAAGAAAGAGTGTATTTCATGTGGGCTGCCTGAGCAGATCCCTGACCATAACCCACCATGGCCACATAATCTTAAACTCACTTTCTGAGTACTGCAGTATGACTAAACACCAGGCATAGGACATGAAGAAAGATTCCAAGGAGCTTCTCTGGTCACCTTTCCCCTGCATTTTTTTTCCCGCCTTCTGTTTCTCTTTGATCACAAGAGAGTATTCCTGCCTCAATCTCATCCCCTCCCTCTCCAATGCCTCCTGAGACAGCCATATGCCCAGCCAATGCATTCCTTTTTCTATCCACACTGCAAAATGCCTGTTTAATTTTGGTTTCTTTGAAACAGGAATGTGCTAAGAAATTGATCAAGGCCAGGCTGGATGGGGCCCTGGGCAGCCTGGTCTAGTGGTTGGCAACCCTGCCCACAGCAGGGGGGTTGAAACGAGATGATCTTTAAGGTCCTTTTCATCCCAGGCCATTCTATGATTCTATGGTTCTATGATTAACAATGTCTCCTCATTTACATCTCCCATGTACCACTTCCCAAAAAACATTTTATGGCGTATAATCCTCCTAATCCACATCTGTGAAAATCTGTTGCAATAATCCATGTCCAAATAACCACTCATTCACTGTGTTATTCACTGTCACATGCTCAGGCTGCTCCCCCCGCTGTTCCCTCTGAACTCCCTGAATTTTATAGCCATGCAAGAAGATTCACAAAAACTCATGGTATATCCCCATCACTTTCAAAGAAGCATCAAAGCACTGAAATGAATGCAGTCAGCCACATGTATCATCAGCTAAGATCCCTTACTGAAGTCCTTTCAAGCAAGGGACACTCAGAGTAGCTGGAAGGTTCAGATGATTGGAAACAAAACTTTAAGGCATTTATCTATGAAACATGGTTCAAATTCAGACCTTATCAGTCTTAAAGTCACTGTCATCTGATGACCATTCAATGAAAGCTGACGTTCTCACAGAAACTGCCATCACAGTGGTGGGTAGCTTTGGCAAAGACAGGGGACCACATAGCCTGGATAACTAAAATAACCTCTAGCATGCTGAATGTTTCCCTGGCCTTGTAGACTGGGGCTGAAATACATTGGCAGGGTAGCTCACAGAAAGTTGCATTTTTACTAGTTGTGTTGTATCTGTGCTGGGGATAGACAGAGGGCTTTCAGACTCCCAGGGCTGTCAATCTGTCATTTTCCACACACACAGAGAACAGGTTTTGCCTTTTAAAAGAAAGAACACTGTGAGCAGAAACTCATCATTAATCAAGGCTTATTTCTCCATTAAAAAAAAAAAAGGCAGAGTCAAGTCACCATCTCCACTTTTGGAACTCCATTCCACTTCACAAGCTGTGGGTAAAGAATATAAAGAATATAAAGTAGAATCAGAACATTTGTCCTTAGAGAAAAGAAAAAGAAATACTTAGGTCTCTGTGTGGGATATGCTGGTCTGTGGAAGTTGAATAAACTGGTACAATACACAATGCTATGACTCACAGTGCCGGATGGAAGAGCACTGTATGCTGTCTATCAAACATGCACTTCAGGACAATCCTTAAAACTTTGAACACAGCAGGATGAGAAGATCACAAACCTCTCTGGAATCTGTGCATGCTGCTAGGCACTATACCTGTTTTATAGCAACTGCGGTTACACAGTGTATATAAGCCCTTAATGTACTAACCTGGAATAAATTAATGACACTTCTTATAATTTATGATCAGATTAGATAGGCATCCACTTCATGATCCCAAAGACTTGTTGGAGTACTCTTTGTTAGCATAAGCCAATACAAAAATCTGTCTTCTCTAGGTGTCAGAAATGCAGATTTAATTGTAAATTGGGCATGCCTCAAATTCTTGACAGTTAATGATTAAAAAATTACAGTAAAAATAATTTTAACTCAAGTGCTTGCTAACAATATATTTTTAATAATTTTATTACTGACAACCCCCTCTGAGATCTATAGTATATAGATAAAACAATAATTAGTGTAGGCAAAAGCAAAGACTAATTTAGGGAGATATTGTCAAAAGCAATTTTTGGAACTTAAAGCTTGACACATTTTCAAAATTAAGTTGATTAGTCACTGAAACCCATTATGAAGCAAAGACTTAGACTCTTCAAAAATAAAGACTGAATGCCTTTTCAGACCTTTGATTTAGTTAAGTATAAGCATGGTCACTTAACAGAGTGTATTGTTGGATGACACTTAATGACTTAGTGTCATACAGAAAGCCAACAAGTGATCCCTTCTAGTGGCCTGAAAAGCTAAACCTTGAAATCTCATCAATTTTTATGGGTCCTATGTATTTTTACCAGTTTGGGTGTTTTAATACACATTTTTCTCTTCCAAATGGTTTGAAAACACCCTCAGAAGGGGTGTGGGGAGTAATGAGATCTGGCCCAATCTAGCAAACCATGATCATCAGGCATGACGAATGAGGCCTTGATTTCAGTGGGACTATTCACAGTACGACATAGAGAGCAGGTGTTGCTGGACAGGGGTCTCACTGATTGTATAAAGAAAACAACCAAATAGCTAGACCTCAAGTGCTATAAAATGCAACATGTGAGCACATCGAAAAATAGGGGGAACATAAAGTCTCTAATCTCTCAGGTACAATTATTTGTAGATGTTACTTCTAACCTTAAATACAAAAATGTAGGCAGAAGTGAGATTTTAAGCAGACTATACGCCTTATTAACTGAAATATTTAGCAATTTGGAATTAACAATTCTAATCATAAATGCCAGGCAACCACTTTTGAACTGCTACCATAGCTAATTACTCCACTGGGAGAGGAAACAGAAGAAAGGGCATTTCAGCTGTGCAAGGACAGGTTCTCTCTGAATCTATATTTTGTCCAAATAAAACCTGTAGTTAGATGGAGTTTGTGGGAATCTTAACCCTTCATCTATAGGCACTGCAGGGTTTCTGTTAATTGTTGCCTTTTCTTTCTGCTGAGTAAACTAGTGATTTTCTCTAAGACTAACATTATTTATATTTATAGTTTTCTTCTTTTACTTCATCATTGTCTATAATCTCCTCTGGGAAAATGATTTAATGATACTGTTGTTTAAGTGGTGCTATTGCTAGTGCTGTCATTACAGTGGTGCCATGTAGTCAGCAGTCATTAAGTGCTCGCACTCAGGTGGGCACTGAAGAGCAGTAAATTACTAACTACTGCCTCTCATTGGGACACCAAAAATTAGACAAATACAACAAATTATTGTGAAGAGGACCTAAAAAGTATTTTGGAATTTCCTGGAGACCAAAATCTTGATGACTTACAAAACCTCATGTCCTGGGTTAAGCAGAGACAGAGTTAACTTTCTTCATAATATCTAGCAAGAGGCTGTGTTTTGGATTTGTGCTCAGAAGAAAGCTGATAAGAAGCGATGTTTGTGCCACTGTCAAGGACGGCAGACTGGGGAGGCTGGCACAGCCCTGGTTGCTAGCCCAGGATTTGATCTTGGGTTTGGGATTGAAACACAGAGTGGCCAATAATCTATTCCATAACATACACGTCATGCCCAGTATATAGGTGAGGACCCTCCAGAAGACTGGCCCTTTTGGTTCTGGACCTCTTTTGGCTCCAGTTCGTCTCACTCCAGGTGGTCACTCTCCCAAGGCCTTTCCCCCCCACCACCCTGGTCAGCTCTCGGGCTGGGACGCTCAGACTGTTATCTCCATTCCGTGAGTGCGGTTTCAGGACACTCCCTGCTCTGGAATCGTTAGCCAGGAACAGGCTGAGCCTTGGCCAGTGAGCGAGGGGACAGTATCACTGTGTATCACTCATTTGTATATAGTATTATTTTCAATATTATTTTAGTTTAGTTATTAAATTTTTATTCTCTCAACCCACGAGTCCTTTTTTTTTCCCTTTACCCCTTTAATTCTCTCCCCTATCCTCAGATTGGGGGGGCGGGAATTGTGTGAGCGGGTATGTGGTTTGGCCCCCAGCCAAGGACTAACCCATCACACCTCAAGATCAGATCCATTAGAAGTTACGATGATACACTTTTTTGGGTCAGCTTCACTGTTAAACACCTCCTTGAGCTGTCTGAGTCTAGAAGAAAACCCTGTCCTTCTTCTATGAAGGATGAAGAACCAAGAGGGGAGGGGAATGGACTGGAATGTGGGGAAAAACAGGCTGAGATGCTACAGATTGCCTCAGGTGTCCTGGGTCAGTTTTGACTTAGGAAGATAATAAGCTACCCAAACCCAGGCTCAAGGCAGAAAATGTCCTGTCATTTAGACAGGAACGCCACTTTGCAAACTGTATCAATGCTACTACTGCTATCAGTACTATAAGGACGTAGAGTTCCTGTTTGTATCTGAAATGCCCCTACCCAGAAGAAATGGAAGCTCAAGAACAGGAGGGGATAATGCAGAGTGCAACAATCAGATGTATTCATCCAGTGATTAAACCTGGAGCAACTACTTTCTTGTGAGCTAAAGGAAGATCTATATATACATTTCTATCTGCAAGCAAATATTTATGAGAACCTGAGGACTGTGACTTGTTTGAGGGAAGTGGCGTCTGAAAGGAGTTAGGCAAAACAAAGCACGTGTGAAGGGCTTATTTACAGCACATAAAAGGATGGCAATGTAGTACAATGTATTTTTCACAGCTGATGAAAGTCGGCATTGCATTTGCAATAAGTATTCTTGAACTGTTCTTCTGTCTCCTAGCTTGTCATCATTGAGATAAAAGGGACAGTGATAGGGCTCAGCTGAGTAAGCGATAGCCATGATAATAAAGAATCACCCCAGTAGAGACAGAAAAAAAAAAAAAAAAGCAGCCTAGTTCATTATAAAAGCTAACAGATTGTCCTACATAAAATGTAAAGACATTTTCCTTGGACCTACGTTAAAATTAAAAGAACTTCAGAACCCAGTGGAGATCTATTTGTGAAACTAGAATTAAAAATTTGGCCAGGTAAAACATTTTTCTCATATAAATGTGAACCTTCTTTTCATGAAACAACAAATCCTATAACAAGTTTCCAGGTAAACCCCACTAAGTCTTCCCTACAAAGTTTTTACTTCTCAACACTCTTCAGATGCTAATAAAATTATTATTAAGTGTATTCCAGTATCCTGTCTCAGATATCATTGTCTTTCACAATGCTGTTTTCTCCAGCTTTTCTGATTTGTTCCTATAAACCTATTCTAGAGAAAGAAGAAATAGTCTAGGCATTACACAACTTAAACAGGATATAAGAAATGCAAGTTTTAAATTTAGAACTAAAAAAAGGGAAAAAAATAATACAATAACTTTTGGACACAGCTCCGACATCCAGACATACAGTAATTCAGAGTGAGTCACTTGCCAACAAGCAAAGACAAAGTATGGTAATTCAACTGCCAATAAACTCTCTGGGCAGAAGTTAACCTACTTTGGATAAGATAAATACACATGTATTCTTGGAGTAGGTAGCCTTTTACATTTTAGTAGCTTATTTTAAAAACAGGGAATTGAAGAGAATACTTCAGCTCTGAAATGAAGGAACATAAAAGTGGAAATTTAGGGCTTTATGACAGATATCAGAAAGTCACACTGAAATCTTGGAATTAAAGTACACAGAACTGAGGCAGTAATATTCCAAGAGCAACCGGAAAATAACTGTTGGACCCCTGAGACAAAGTCTTTATGAGTTTGTAAGAAAGATTTATCTGATGAGACTTTCCACTTTGGAAGAGAAGTTTAGTAGCATCTCTCATGAAAGACTGTTCTAATCGAGAAAGCTTTTGTGGAATGACATGAGCAATCACTATACTAGATGTCAGTTATGACTTGTGAGTCTACTGAATATGTATTAATGTGGCTTGATTAATTTCCCTCAGGGATGAAATCTGCCTAAAACTATAGACAAGATGGCACCCATGATTTTTTAGTGATTGTTTCTGCAAAATTATCTTCAGAGCATTAACAATTCCTTGGTTTTATATGAGATGAAGAAATAACTTAATGTCTATTCCTCTGTTCTTTGGAAGGTCATATATCCCTACCCCAGCTGACAAATTTACATGGTAGGCTATAGGTCAGGGCTATATTTTATTTAGCATCTTTCCCTATCCTGTTTCAGGTAATGCCAGAAAACCTTTGCCAGACGTGACCTTTCCTTTTCAGGTGCACTGTCACTGACCAGCAGTGTAGCCACAGGTATGACATGCACACACTTGGGCCCCAGTTTGGCCTTCAATTGGTAGTCAGTGAGATTGCAAAAATAAATATGAGCACAGTCTTGGACTTGAGATGTCTTTAATCACATTCTTGTTCCCTTGAGTATAGACTGATTGATTGCAGATTCCAAATATCATTGGTGAATGTAACGTTGAATCACATAATGGGCTTCCTGAGCCTCTTTCTTATTCAAATCATAGTCATCTCTTGGTTAACAGCAAGAACCTAGATATACTCATTTTTAATGGATAAATATGCCAGCGGAATGGGTAATGTTTTTTATATTGTCACTTCTCCTTGTTTATGCTCAGGGTTGTTTTCTTTAGATGATTTTATATTCAGGCAGACTCATCAGCTACCCTCATATGTATCAATTTCCAATTAACAAGAAGAGGTGGAAACATGTAAGAATTTGGATCTCATAAAAGTTTTAAATACAACACTGTAACACCAACAATCATTACAGGGAGAGTAATTGCTCTCTTCCAAGCCAACCCTAGCTTTCTTTAATGTCAGTAACAGGTTTTGCAGCAATCCATATTGGACATTTATGCCTGGATAAACCAAAAAAAGTCACTATTAATCACAGCAGACCTGCTAAACACTACAGACCTCTGTGTTACTTATAAGTAATTTTTGATTTATAAGCTTTATTTATATCACTTCAAGTTTTTCTCAAATAGGTTTTCTTTCAGACAAAAGTTTAGCAAGGTCTGGTATCAAGGATCTAATGGTAATCTCAAGAATGCTGGTTCCATTAAGGGAGTGAAGAATGAATTCTCAATTTATTGTACTTCTAAATAATTAATTTGCTTCCAAAGCCCCTTAATAAACTGATCACTGGATGTAGCACAGCTGGACCTAACAGCCCTGTGAAAGGCCTTGAGGCTATGGACAACTTGCATGTCATTACTCTCGCTAGATGAATCACAGCATTCAAATAAAGTTGTCAAATTTCTTGTTGGTAATGGGGCCAGGGTTTGACATTTACAAATGCATTTCTGATGTCTGTTTTGTATGAGATGTCTCCTCTGCAACCTCCGAATCACTTAAACCATGTAAAGAAAAGCCTAGGAAAGTGTTTCCAGGCCTATCACTTGACAATGTTCACAAACTGCATGCTCTTTAAAGGTTCTCAAGAAGAAATTACCCAGCTCTGCATTTCTTTCTATGTACAAAATATCGCCATGTTGCTTGTGCCAATCACAACATGCTAAGACTGGGTAAAAGCTGGAAAAGCGCAATGTGATTTTGGACGACATTGATTTTGCTTTCAGTTTGTTTCTTTCATCCATTAACTTTTTTTGCAAACATTCTACTCGCTGAATTTTAAATCCGTGTGCTTACCCAATTAAGCCACAAATACATGCAGGTATACCTAATAAAGGAACAGAAGTGATACTGTGTGATTTATCCTACTGATCACAGAAACTATTTAGCCCAAAAAAGCTGCCGCTAAAATGATCTCTGTAGTTGTCCCATCTATATATTATTCTTTTACATTCATTTTTCTATCAGCTTCTAGTTTTCACTAGCACCTGCAAGACCTCATCCAACCAAATGGTTCTCTACTGTTGGATCTCTTTGTGTGCTGTACTTCAGTGGCAACACATGTCCTAAGGCCATCTGTCCATTTTTCTCCCAATTTCTTATGAATCTCTGAAGGGCATATTGAGTGCCCTTTCAGAGTTGTTCCAAAACCTGAACAAATACCGTCAACTCAGTTCAAGCTCAGCTTTAATGTTGCGGACTTTAAAGCTCTACATGCTTTCAAGCCATTGCAATCAGCAGGTACAGGTACAATAATCTAAAAAGAATTGTCTAATCAGTGAAGAAATGCAATGTACCTCTGCAAGTCCTCAGAAGCTTCTTATGTGTTTTTGGTATCTTCCACAGCGCCACAGAATGATGTTTCCTCTTATGTTTCCAATGAGGAATAGGAGCACGAAGCTGTGAGAAATGGCATGGGGATAGAAGACAGCTAGTAAAAGACTTCTAGTAATGTGGAAATATGTATTTGCTTAAACCCATACATACAGAAAATGTGTTGCAAGAACATGTTTAAACAGTTCTGAGGAGTTTAATACATTCATAATCACAGACAGACATCTGTTACACCTACTAGCTGCCTCACAAAGACCAGCTCTTGCTGTCCCTTGCTTTAGCCAAATAGAACAAGACTCCATTAAAACAGAGACTTTTACAGAACAGTTTCTTTGAAGTTTCGACAAACTCAAAGATCAGTTTCTTTCTGGACTGGACCCTGACATAAGGAATGCATGGTACAATGTAATTTTGAAGGGATGGAATTCAGTAAAACAATTTATTACAGAATAAGGCCATGCCTCACTCCTTCTTGAAGGCTATTCCCATGTTATATTTCAGTTGTCAAACTGTTTTGTCTGCTCAAAGAAAAAAATAAGACAGGATTTGGTCAATAATAGGGAATGTGCTCTTTTTAAAAAATCACAGGCTATTTCATCAAAACTGCAGAAATGACAGGCAGACCAAAATAATATCCTGTCTCTGGGTAAAGAATGGAAAGTTCTAGACTGAAAGGTGGATATTGCTGAGAATGGCGGTCAAGTGAGAATAGGAGGCTCAGGATGAGAAATGCCAAACAGCTCCCTGTAATCACAGGAACCTGTCACTAGCCCTTACGACAGAGGGATGGAAAATGTGAGCAAGAGCTCCAGAAGTGCCCATGGGGACCAACAGTCACAGGGCAGTTGCCCTGTTGCATGCCCTGTTCCCACCATGTACCACAAGTAGCTGGGTGAACATGGGGTGCTCCCATTTGGAAGTTATTGTCCTAGTCCGCTGGTGCACACATGATACGCAGCAGTGAAGACCCATCCTTTTTAGACCCTCTACCTGCCCCACATTTGCATCTGAACAGCAGCTGTATGAGAGGAGACTGTTAAAAGGCATCAGTAAGATTCAGCTTTGTCTCCTTTCCAGTCCAATTCAGTGTCCATGGTTTGTTACAAGACCATTGGCTGCTGGTCCTCCATGGAATTAGTACACTCTAAAAAAAGCCCCTGTGAGTACTAGGCAGTATGATAATACATTTAATTTATATTTACAGTACCTTTTACTGAGGTTTTTTTTTT
>VZTO01010864.1:0-18066 GCA_013400615.1 Syrrhaptes paradoxus
AGGATCATTGAACTGGGCCCTCTCTTGCTATTTCTTTGCATTTATTTCCATAAATAATGTATACAGATGGATAAACCGTGTGTAGTGTGTCTGAAGTACATTGTGTTAGCACGTGTTTGATGGTGAGGATAGTACAGCTGAACTTCTGCATGCTGTTTGGGGGGAAATGAACGACTAAATATTTGCTCCCTGTTCCTTCTCCCTGCTCTGCTTTTCCTTTTCCCAGTTCTTCGCACCTTACTCGGTCACAAAGCGAATATCTGCAGCCTTGACTTCCATCCTTTTGGAAGCTTTGTGGCATCTGGCTCTTTGGACACAAACATTAAGGTAAAGCTCAGCTTCCCCTGGAGATTCCCCACTTCCCTTGCAGTATCTTCTGTTATGAAGAGTGCCAGAAAGCCTTTTGTGCCAAGCTGTTGGGCGATGCTGTACATCATCATTTCCATGTGTGTGGGCAGGTGTACTCACAAGTGCTTGTGAAATTCGTGGATGAATTTTCAGTGGGAGCTCCTGAGTGTGACTCCTCTGTTGTGGAATGTGGCTCTGAGTTAGGTGCCAGCTGAGACCTGGTGTCAGCAAGCACAGATGTCCTCGTTGCTGGGGATTGCACCTGCTTCGTCAGACTCTTATTTGACTGTAGGAACTGAGCTGCTGTAATAAGAAATACTTTACAGAAGTGATTCTCCCTTGGTAAATTAAGCAGGAGATACCCCTGAAGCAGACAGGGGTTTAACAGTATTTTAATTCTGCAGTGTTTATCAGCTTGGTGACAAGGAGAGCTCTTGTTCTGACAGGGCTCTTGGGCTCTCCACGTCCTGCTCTAAGCATATCTTTTGTTTGCTTTTCTTCCCCGCAGCTCTGGGACGTAAGAAGAAAGGGTTGTGTCTTCAGGTACAAGGTAAAATGCTTCATTTGTTCTCAGGCGAAGAGGGGAGAAAGATTTCTCTGGAGGACTTGCGAGCAAACCTTAAAGGGATTATGTACAATGAACTCTCTAGGTTTCCAGTGTGAAAATAAGATCTGCACAGTTTGTGAAGTGGCCTGGCAGACCTCTGCAAGCCTCTGAACCCTGTGGGGAGATGAAATGGGCTGTTGGAGGAGTTAATGTGCTGTAGCCTGGTTGGCTTCAGTGGGGCGTGGGGAGCATCCAGGAGTGTTTATACTCTGATATTAGCGTGCAAGTCCCCACTGCACTGAGATGGTTCTGTTCTTGGGGCCTTTTTCTGCCCAGAGAACTTGCTGTGTATTAATTTAGAAACCCACTTAATGGACAGCACTTCTATCTCACCACCTATAAATCTGTGTAATTTAAAATTGATGCTTATTAATTAAGCTGGATTTTTAAACTGGATTAATAAGCTGAATATTTATGTATTTACCATACTTAAACTGACGCCAGAAAATTCAAGACGAGAGAGAATATATCCATTTATTGTGGATGAGTGTAGTGTTTAGGGTTCTGCAAGCTGTGGACTCTGTGAAACATTTACTTGATTTTTTTATTTTTTCTTTATTATATTGTGTGGGATTGAAAGACAAAAGTCAGAATTATCTCTAAAGGCAGGGAAAAACCCAACCCTATTTGTTTTTCTCATTTCAGGGTCACACAGAAGCGGTTCGATGTCTTCGCTTTAGCCCTGATGGGAAATGGTTAGCCTCTGCTGCCGATGATCACACTGTAAAGGTGATTTATTGTGACACTCTCCTTATGTGCTTGTGGCACGTAGCAACGCTGGGATCGTCTTTTTGCCAGGCACTATCAGCACTCACTCGTAAACACCTTCAGCTCATCAGGCAGCTGGCTGAGCCCTGTGGCTTTGCAGGGACAAGGCTGTTTATGAGGATCATGTCCAGTAGCCCGTGATGTCCAGAAGAGAGCTGCATGTATTGAAATGCACGTATCCAACAGGCAGCTTGGCACTCTGCACACGAAGGTTCAAGTTTTGATGGTGGTAGAGTTGCGATACCTGAACATTGGCCTTGGTTGTCTCGTAAACATTGTCTAGAGCAATGTAAATGTTGTCTAATGTTACAGGATGAGTTGTTTACAGCATGTTGCTCTACCGTACCAATTGCAGGCTCTGCTAGTTCCGTAGGGGTGTGTTATCATGATTATCAGTCTGCAAATTGCTGTCAGCACTGTGCAGGGCAAGAGAAGGAGTTCAGAAAAGTATCAACTCAAGCAGTGACTTCAGTTGGTTCAGATGCGGTATGGAGGGATGTGGGTGAAAGGTTGGTTTTTGTTTTCAGCTTCACATAAAATAGACTGATCAGTCATTTCCCCCCAGATTTTTCAGTGGAGACCAAAGCACGGGAAGACTGAATTGCTAAGGGATTCAGAGCTTTTTTTTTTGTTTGTTTGTTTCTTTTGAGATACAATCTGTGGGGACAGGTGGAACTGCTGTATTTTATCCCAGTCTCTAAGTATAAACCAGAAACTTCTAGGGAGCAAATTAAATGGAAAATTTAAAAGAGAATGCCAGAAAAAAAGAAGAAATGCAGCCTTAAATGCCTGGGATGGTACCCCTTCCCTGATCATTGCTTTCTTTGACAAACTTGAGTCTGTTCTTGGAGCGGGAGGAGTGGTAGAAGGTTGCCAGTACAAAGCAACCTGAAGTGTGTTGGAAGTCTCCAACATTAAATCTTTTCAAGAGTTGCTCTGATTTTTCTTTCTTCCAGATGTGGGATCTGGCTGCTGGGAAGATAATGTGTGAGTTTACAGGACATACCGGCCCAGTAAATGTTGTTGAATTCCATCCCAATGAATATCTTTTGGCTTCTGGCAGCTCTGACAGGTACATAAGGGGAGGGAGAAAGAAGGGAATTGTATATGTCTGTTCCCTTTCCCAGTGCCCTTCCTTTTAGGAATGTAGAAAATACGAATGTTGCACTGCTCAAACCTGCAGTTGCAAGAGCCTCACATCTGTCCAGCAGCATGTGACATCCGTGATGCGCAGAACACGGAGATCTTGCCGTCTTACCCAAATTGATGGCACCTTCTGCCACACCAGAAAACAATGAGATAGGATCAAGCATCTCGCTAATCCAGCTGACGTCCTGTCTGAACACCAAGCAGCCCTGCTCACTAGCAGGGCATCCTTAGCTCTGGCTCACCTCTCAGTACCTGTCCATACCTAGAGCCTCTGAGAATCTGTGGCTGGATCCACGGATCTTAGCTAGATTAGCCTTCCGTGGAGGTTCATCATATGTGCATGACAGTGAAAGTCACCTTTGCTGTTAGCATATTATGTCACTGCTGGGTCCTACAGCGGATTTCCAGAGGGATGAGTGATGACTTTTGTTCTGCTGTGTGTACAGGACTGTTCGGTTCTGGGACTTGGAGAAGTTTCAAGTTGTGAGCTGTATTGAAGAGGAGGCCACTCCTGTCAGGTACATTTCATTCCTACTGTCGTGTGCTAGGCAGAGACTAAAGTGGGGGTGAAGAGAGGATTTTCTGAAAGAGAGACTTTACTGGGGGGGGGAAGTTTGGGATGCTGGAGATGTTGCGCAGGCACACCAGGCTGTGCAGGTGAACACCAGATCGCTAAGTTCATCGTTAGAAACAGGGCTGGAGGTGTTCATTGGAGCTGGGGATACAGCCCTGACTGAGTAAGGTTGGAAAGCTGTGCCAAATTCTCCGCCTGCCTTCCTCCCAGGTGTGTCCTCTTCAACCCAGATGGCTGCTGCTTGTACAGTGGCTTCCAGGATTCACTGCGTGTGTACGGCTGGGAGCCAGAGCGCTGTTTTGATGTGGTCTTGGTGAACTGGGGAAGAGTAGCTGACTTATCTATCTGCAACAACCAGCTGGTAAGCCACTGCTCTTGAGGAGTGGGGGAGACGGATGTGAAACACAAGATAAAATCCTCCTGCCTCCTTGCATGCCTTCTGACCTTTTAAACTTATATCAGACTGTAAGTGGCCAGGGCTTGTGATGTGCCCAGCACTTAGAGCTTGTGTGCTTTTGGTTTCAGCAGCTTCATGCTCCACTTCATCCCTTTTTGGCATCTGAAGGAAAGAACTGGGGCTTGGTTTGACCAGTATTTAGAAACTGTGCTTGGCAAGTTTTATCATAGTCTTTCATAAGGCATTGTCAGCTTCAGATTAAAAAAGCCGAAGCACCGAACTGAGAAACTCTCAAGTGTGGTTGCTCAGGGTCATTCTATCATTCCTGTTCTCAAAAAGGCTGACATGCACTCTGCTCCCTGGTGAATTACCTTGAGCTTTTGCCTCTGCAGATAGGAGTTTCCTTTGTGCAAAGCATAGTCTCTTCCTTCGTTGTGGACCTCGGCAGAGTCAAAAAGTCGGGTTCTGTTCCTCATGGGCTGATCAGGGATGACGAGCCTCTTGTGCTGCCTACCCCCACGGGGTCCTCCCTTCGCCGCATCTATGACAGGCCCTCAACTAGCTGCAGCAAGCCACAAAGGTAAGGGCATCTGTTGGCTTGTTGAATTTCAAGATTTTAAGGAAATGTCCAAGGAGCTTAGTGTTCTCGCTCTTTCTGGCAGAGTCCATATGGCTTGCCCTGACAGCATCTCTTTTTTCCACAGCAGAGTGAAGCACAACTCGGAGAGCGAGAGGCGTAGTCCCAGCAGTGAAGATGACCGGGATGAGAAGGAATCAAAGGCTGAGATCCAGAACCCAGAGGATTACAAAGAGATCTTCCAGCCCAAGAACGCTATCTGTCAGTACCGGGGTTTGTTGTGCTTCTGAGTGGTGTTTGGATTAGAGCTGTAGGTGCTAAACTGGTTCAGTAGACATGAGCTTTGGCTACCTATAATAGAGGCTTTGCTTGTGACTGGGAGAGTTTAAGAAACTTATTTAGTATTCTGTGCTTGGACACTGAACCACAGGTCACGTTGGACTAGAAGGTAGCACCTTTACTAGGGTGCAGTGATATCTGGTCAGAGCCTGGCTCAGAATCCAGAGCTCCATTGAAAGCGTGCTGCCTTCCTGTCCTGATTGGAAGGACTACTGTGTTATGGGATCTTTATTAGCTTAGAATTTTGATATGTACAAAATCAGCAGCATCTATTAAAGGGAAAAAGGCAAAATTGTTGTTTAGGAGGCGTAATGCAATGCCTGTGTGTAAATGAGAAAAATGAGATACTCTTTCTAGGGAATTGTCATTATTTTGATTTACTTAGGTAAATCAATTTAGTGGGAAGCGAATTTTTTCTAATATAATTTGTTGTGACGGTGCCTTCTATTGTGCTTCACATCTCTACGGCAGCAGTGAACTACATGGGTCGGTTTTGTGCCCCCTCCCCCCCGCCATCCATGGGGGCTGAAAGCTTTTGGCTAAACTCAACAATAGCGTCAAGGTTGGAAGGAGATAACTCTGCTTGCCGTATCACTGGTTGCCCTAGTCTGTGGGGTTGTTGAACTCCCAGCTCCAGGGTTGATTTACTGCTAATCTGTGGCCTTGGATGCTCCTTCATTTATTTATTTTTTCTCTCTCTTTCTGTAGGTCGAACTCCTCCTCGAAACGAGCCCTTTCCTGCCCCTCCTGAGGATGGTGAGTATGAAAATAATTTCTTGGTGGGAATGGGGTTGATTGCCCCCAGAAAGGGAGAGCTGCATGTCTGCAGAAGCAACTCCTTATAGTCTAGCTATGTGGAACCTTTGCTCTCAGCTTCTCTTGAAAGGAACAATCAGTTTCTGCTTTCCCACTTCTTTCCATCTTGGTAGAGCCTGTAACTGCAAAGGAAGCAGCGAAGCCCAGCCAAGCTGTGGATGTCCAGATCCCGTTGCCAAAGCAAGAACTGGTACGTACTATTAAAAGCTGTTCATGCTTCCACTCTGGAAGATATGTGATTGCTGGAGACTTGATGACTTCTGATCAAGCCGATTCCTTTACTGAAGAGCAGTAAAAGTGCAGCTCCAGTCTTTGTGCTGCCATATGTCTTGCCTGAGCAGTAGAATTGAAGGCCAAGCCTCCAACAGGCCATGGCTCTATTGCTTTTGTTCACTTCTCACACTTGCCAGTGGTGTTTCTCCTTGCGTCTCAAAATTGGGACACTCTGAAGAGAACCAAGTGCCAGATTTCTGCCAGCACTTGGACTGAGGTTGTTTTGTAGCCAAAATTGCAAGCAGCCGATGGGCCAGGATACATTACACTGGCTTCTTTAGAATTCTCCCTTTGCCTTCAGGCTGGCTGTGGACCATTGCCCTAATTTTAGATGCTGATAACAAGGGCAGGACTTGGCACTGCTGCTGGGGCATCTCTGTGTTCTTTGCAAACCTTAATTACACTTGGTGTTTACCTGAGAGATACTTTATTGCCTCTTAACCTATGTTAGCAAATTGAAGACTTGCTTCTCCATTAGGACCCTGCTGTGAAAGGAAAGTGGGTGAGGAAAAAAAGGATATCAGACTAGGGCCAGGTTAATGCTGCTAGAGCTTTTATCCCAATTTCTCCTGCAGCCTGATCCAGTTCAGGGGCCACCAATTGCCTCCTCATCACCTGTGACCAGAACAGAGCCGTCGGTGATTCCTGCAGCCAGGAATGAGCCCATCGGCCTGAAGGCCTCTGACTTTCTACCAGTAAGTGTCTCTGGACAAAAGTTTCCAACTGGTGTCTGGGTTGGGTGGCATCAGAAAGGGGTTTCTCTGGGGTGCAGAAGAGTGTCTTGGGTGCTTTCTGCAGCTTGCAGTCCTCAATACTGAACGAGAACGTGTTACCTCCTGCTCTCCCTCCGCTCCCTTGGTGCTTCCCCTGCCAGCTCACTCGCCTGCCTCCCAACTGCTTTGACTTGCAGTTCCTGGGGAAACAGCAGCTCAGCGTTGCTGGACTCAGCCCCCGTTACGATTGACAGCAGGCTGATGCGAACACAGCGGCATCGATCCATGCTCGCAAGAATGTGTTACCAAAACAGAGAGCAAGGGGCGAGACAAAGACACTGAACAAGTCCACGTGCTGGACAGTGGTTCATTTAGAAAATTGGTGTCTGCCATTACACGTGTTTCAAGAGTCTTTCCTTCTTGTGTCTTGAAGACCTCTTGGCCTTGCTCAGGAGGATGTTCACTGTCCCAAAAAGGGAGAAGGACCAGAGCATCCTCATGATCCCAAACTCTAAATGTGAGCAGAGGAAGAGAGATTACAGCATGGTGTGGGTGGGAATCGAGAGTCCAATAAATTGTGCAAGCTTTATGCTTTGTAATAAAATTTGCTGATTTCAGATGAACTTTTCGTATAAACAGGGTTTGTGTGAAAACATTTCTTCATCAAAACATACTGGTTTTGAAAGCTTACTGGTAATTCACTTTTTACAATTTTGAGAGTTTTTTCCAAAGCTTCAAGCATGTTTGTGATTGACACAGTAGACGAGGCAAAAGAGAGGTAGCTGAAATTGGGACAGATTGAGCATTTCCATTTCAAAATGTTCACAAAACTATCTGCAAGAAAGTCAGGATTTACTGGCACTCTGAACACCAATTTCAGCTCTTACGTAAGCCAGAGTAAGCTCCCACCATCCTGTGCTGTTCTGCTCTTATTGCTTCTCCGTTGGTGTCTGTACTTCCAGGCTGTGAAAAACCAAAGCCAGACGGAGCTCGTGGACGAGGAGGCCATGTCCCAGATCAGGAAAGGCCACGAGACCATGTGTGTGGTGCTTACCAGCCGCCACAAGAATCTGGACACCGTGCGGGCTGTATGGAGCACCGGGGACATCAAGGCAAGGAGGAGATACCTGAGGCTCGTGAGGGGAGCAGCTCTTTTGGCTTGTCTGGGGCTGATTCCACCTCTTATACAAAATGCGGGTTCTCACCGCTTTTGTCCCCAGGGGTGCACCATAGAGTGCTGCTGCCGTTCAATGGGCACAAAAAAACATGGAGAAAACTTACTTGTGTGAGAGTTACCTTCTCTTCCCTAGCCAACTCCGTGTTTCCTCCACCTTGTTTTTGCAAAGTGGCACTTGATATTAATTGCTTTATTCTAGCCCCTTTGAGCTTTGCAGGAGATGACTGCTTCTTCCCCTTCTCTCTCAGAACTCTGTGGACTCTGCAGTGGCGATCAACGATCTGTCTGTTGTCGTGGACCTCTTGAATATTGTCAACCAAAAAGCGTGAGTGCTGGCTGGGGCTGGCCCCTGGGATACCCGAGAGCTGGCGGGCTGGGTGTCGGGAGCGTGGCATTGTACCTGCCTCGTGTCTGGTGGGCTGCGGTGGTGGGAAATGCGTGTGCTTGCAGTCAGATCTTCACGCCCGCAGTGCCAGGAGTTGTATGGGGCTGTTTCTGTAGGCAAATGATGTCTTGCAAGGAAAATCGAACTCTTAGGGCTTCATAAAGCGATTCTGCTAAGAATCAATAAAATTTGTCAGAACCTGCCGCTTTCTATCGCAAGGGGGAGTGAGTGAACTTACTGAGTAAACTTGAGTGCTGCTGCCTGGCCTTCTCTTGCCAAAAAGCATCATTTGTGTCAACTCAGCCTTGTAAAGCCCAGCCTCAGTCTCAGAATGTGTCCTTTTCTTTTCAGGTCTCTCTGGAAGCTGGATTTGTGTACTATAGTCCTGCCACAGATAGAAAAACTACTCCAAAGTAAATATGAAAGGTGAGACCCCAAGAACATGGTGTGCTTGGGGGACAAGGTGTGGATATTTGTAGGAGAGCTCCACTGGGTATTTTGTAGCTGAAAGAAAATCCTGAAAAAAATACAGCAGATAATACTGATACAATGCCTGGAAAACAGCAATGGAGTTGCCAAGTGTGTGGAGAGAAAGACACAGAAAATATGCATGGGTGAGAAGAGCAGGATGTTGAGGTTTGGTGTAGGTGTGTTGGGCTGGAGGCAGCTGGGAGGGGTCAAATTAATGTAAAACAAGTGGGCTCTCTGCACTGTTGGGAACTAAACTGTCAACTGGGGACAAGGAGAATGAAGTCCTGCAACAGCCTTGTGGTCATTTAGAAGGTAACTTTGAACCTCATCGTTAGGTGGCAAAAAAAATGCCTCTCTCTTAAGATGGAGTTTCTGCCTGCCCTTCCTACCTGTGCCCTCAGCAGGACATCTCTGCTCTTGAGGAGAAAGGTCCCACTTGGCAGGGTATACACCAGGACCTTTTGAAAGGGCTCACGCTGTCCGTTCTGACTCCGTAACGCGGTACTTGGCTGTTGCTCTCCTTACCAGGTCACAGGTGGTGGAAGGAGGGGGTTGTTTGAGTAGATTGCCCCCGCTGACTGAATGGGAGTTAGGGTTGTGTGCTGGGAGGAAAGGAATTAAATTCAAGTGGGACCCAATTCGCTGTTTGTTTTTTCAGTTATGTGCAGACCGGCTGCACCTCCCTGAAACTCATTCTCCAGAGATTCCTGCCACTGATCACGGACATCCTTGCTGCACCACCTTCGGTTGGAGTGGACATTAGCAGAGAGGAAAGGTGATCTTACCTTACTCGCCTCCACTTGCTCCCTTTTTGAACTAACCTTTTTCTTGGGTGAGCTTTGCTCGTCACCACCGAGGCTTTAATACTAGACTGGGCATGCCTTCCCTTTTGTCTGCAAACACCAAACCCTCCTGCTCTGAGAAAAAGATCTAGGACTGCCTCTTGTGACTGTGAATTGAGTCATACCTAAACAAAGAGAGTGTGTCAGGAGTAAAGCCACCCTGTGGCTTCACCCACTGCCTCACAAGACACGAGTTGTCCGTCGGGCCCTGAATTTCCCGTTCATTCACAGGACAGCTCTGCTCTGAGAATTGACCCTCCGAAACCAGCACCTCCTTCCTCCCTGGGCTTCCCTGACAAAGGGGAAAGGAGGAGTGAAAGGGCCCTTGTGTGGGTGCCGTTCTCCTGTCTCAGCAGGACGTGTGCTGACTATGTGGTGTAAATGCAGAGCCATGCTCACGTCAGCCTCTTCCAGGGCATTTGCAGGGCTTGTGTTTTCTCTCCTGCTTGGCACAACAAGGACGAGCACATCTCTTACATCTCTTGGGCAGCTGAGGATTCATGCTGTGTCTGCTGTCTGTTTTCTTTGCAGGCTCCATAAATGCAAGCTGTGCTACAAGCAACTGAAAAACATCAGCAACATTGTCAAGAACAAATCTGGGCTCAGTGGCCGCCACGGTAGTGCCTTTCGGGAACTGCATCTCCTCATGGCTGTCCTGGAGTGACAGCCACCACCTCCTCACCTGCAAACGCCGGTGGCCAAGCTCCCCCTTGCTCTCGGTCTGGCTGGATTTCACCTCTCTCCATCTCCATCTTCCCCAAACAGCATGCTAGGGAAGTGGAATCTTGCTGGCTGGTCGCCTGCCCAGCCCTGGTGCCTTACGGGGCTGGAAGGAGGACCTGAGCGGAGAGAAGCTTGTGCTGCGTGAGGGCACCTGGCTGGCAGAGGGCCCTGCAAAGCCGCTGGAGGGAAGCGGCTTCATTTCAGCTCTTTGTTTCGGCATCAAGCTCTCAGCTGCTCTGCCTCAGTGCTGGCCTCTCCCTGATGGCAGGGCTGTCACCCCTCTGTCACCCGTGTGTGCTGGCGGTTCTTGTTGCTCGGATCTTTGGGCTGGGATGGGCTGAGGAAGGCAGCAGCCCCCCACAGAAAGCCTTTCCTTACAGAAGGGACTGCAGCTGCCGTGTAGGACTGGCCCCTTGGCCTCTCTTCATCCAACACAAGCCCCGAGACCATGTCTGGTGTGGTCTCAAGGACCTGGACTGAGAGGAGGCTTTCTCTGGGCTTCTCAAAAATCCCTCTGGCACCCTGGGCCACAGAAGATTAATATCTTCAGACTGTTGCTGGGAACGGAGGTCTGCCTTGATCCGTTAAAACATGTGGCTTAAACAGGACTTGTCGGATGTGTTTGTCTTTGGGGTAAAGATGTGGGAGGGTGGAAGAACAAAGGAACATGGATTCATGTCTTTCTGCATTCACTGGACTGCTCTTAGAGGTTTTTTCCCCTCCTCCCCCAATAAATGTCTGTCAGAACCTTTCTGTCCTCCTCTGATCTTTCCTGCTGCTGCTTCCCCTGCTCCTCCCAGCCTCCCCTCCCATCTTCTTCCCATCCAGGAAACTGTAACTTATGAATTTTATTAAAAGATTTGTAATTTTTTTTTTTCTAAACTTGTGTTAAATGTTTGAATCGCTGGAAGTACTCTTCCCCTTAGCACAGCTCGTGGCTGGGAGCGTCCAGGGAGAGCGGTACCCTGTTCCCTGCGTGTCCTGGGGGCAGCGGGCTCTTCTCACCCTTCCTCCTGTGAGGCTGCGGTGGGTGGATGCAGAGCGAGTCCCAGAGCCAGCCCTCGCCCCGTGGCCGTGCTGAAACCCTGGGGAGGTTTCACTCTGCGGGGTAGTTCCCAGCCCAAAGAGCACCGTCAGCGTTTGTGGCTTGTCCTCCCCGCGTGCTCTCTAGGCCATCGCAGCACCGGGGCAGGGCTTTGCGTGGTTTCCTGGGAGCTCTTGAGCCAGGCGCTGAGGGTTGGGACATAGGAGCAAGAGGCCTTGGCACCGTCCCGTCGCAGGACAGCAGGACGGGAGCTGGCGATGCTGCCTGCTGGGAGCACCAGGGACCTCACCCTGCGTGTCCCTGCACTGCCCCTGCGTCCTGCCTCCCTNTGTCCCGTCACAGGACAGCACGACCGGAGCCGGTGATGCTGCCTGCAGGGACCTCACCCTGCGTGTCCTGCCTGCACTGCCCCTGCGTCCTGCCTCCCTCTCGGGATCATCCTGAACCTGACGGAGCTGGGAAAGGCTCTGCCAGCCTCCGGCCTCTAGCCCCAGCGCTGGGAGAAGCACGAGACGGAGCAAGCTGCTGCTAGAGCTGGGGTTTACGGATAGCTGCAATTTGGGGAGGGGCACACAGCCAGGCCCCCCCCCAGAGACAGCTGCAGGAGGAGGGATTTCAGGGCGTTTTCCAGCTGGGGGGAAAACACAGGGCAAGCAGGAGGGAGCACCCACCCTGAGCAGGGCTCAAACCTGCGGCGGGGAAATAACAGCAGCCCCGGGAGGAGTGGCTTTAACAGTTTATTTAAAATAAGTTTTGTTACAAAACAGGATTTCTTTTATTATTAAAATACATAGAAACATCTCATCTTACAAAAGGCTCATTTTATTTTTCCCTTTTTTTCTCTTTTTTTTTTAAATAGCATACGCTGCGGCAGAGCGAGAGGAGAGGGCGGTGGTGGGAAGGAGCCGTTAGTGCATCCAGTGGGTTATTTGCAGCAGGAGGAAGCTTACCCCCAGGTGGGTGCTCGGGTGCTGGGGGCAATGCTGTCTCCTCCAACCCCCCCGCAATCAGCAACTCTCCCCCCATCAGCCCACAGGCTTTTGAGCTGCAGCTCTGGGGTTTTTTTCTTTGTTTTCCACTTTTCCATTCCAAGACGCTGTAAACAGGCTATAAATATTTCACATACTTTCATCTTGACCACACTGTGATCTCTGGACAAGACAACCGGTAAATAACTTTACAATAGCTTCAGTCACGACTGCGCTGTCGGCCCGGGTGCTGCGGGCAGCCCCTCGGAGCTCGGCTCATGCACGGCCCCGCGGCGCCTTCATGCAACAACCACGCTCGAGAAACCTAGAGGGAAAGGAGCTGGTGGGATTTTTTTTTTTTCTGGCTTAAAAAGGAGAAAGTGCTGCTTCCAAAGGCTCCAGCTGCAGCCTGGGGGGGAACCGGGGCCGGGCTGGCCCTGGGGGGTAGCAGGGACAGGGCTGGGGGTTTGCCCGCTCTGTGCCCCCCCTCCAGCCCCCTACCCCTGTTGTCGTAAAACCAACGCTGGAGAGACAGTGGGCACGAGCTGTTAGACCATCCATCCAGCAAAAATAAAAAGTCAGAGGTGTCCACGGGGGCAGATCGCTGCCCAGCACCACTGCCCCCACCCTGCCGGGGCGGCTGGAAGACCCTGGCCCTATGCTGCTCCTGCTGAGAGGTGCCATGACCCTCGGGTGGTGCGGGTCCTACAGCGAGGAGACGGCACCGAAGCCTTCGTGTCCTTCAGCAGCCACGTCTCCGGAGCACCGTGAGGGACTGGACCCTGCAGCGGGGCTGGTGACGGGGCTGGCACTTGTCACACAGGGACCGGCCTCAGCTTCCCTGCAGGGAGACACGGACGGGTCACACCAGGCGGGGGGCACGGCCGTCACCCCCCCAGCCCCACGTGGCAGCAGTTCAGCAAGTGCTGCAGGGAGCTGGGAGTGCGAGCATCCATCCCCAGGAGCATCCCCAGGATCACCCCCGGGAGCAGCGCAGCTTTGCACCCCTGCCCTGCCGGGGAAGCGGGGCAGAAGCAGAGCCCTCCACCAGCTCCCGGCCGCGGGCACTCACCTGGCAGCCGCAGCTGCCCCCCGTTCAGGCTGAAATCGAAGGGGAGAGAGAGAGGTTCAGCCCCTGGGGATGCTGCCACTGCCCTGCAGCATTGCTCTCCCCACGCTAACGGTAGCGGCTTTGCACCAGGGCACGCTTGGGGAGCTGCTAACCAGCGTCCCAACAGCTAATTAGCCATTAGTTAATAAGCTGATTACAAATCAGTTAGCTCCCTCCACCTGGTTTTGCTTGCCAGCATCTGGCTGGGATGAGGCTGGTGGTGGGAACATCTGATGGAGGGACCCCGGCTGGGCACCTGTGTGCAGAGTGGACCCCCGCCCTGTACCCCCCCTGCCTCCCACCTACCTGAGGTCTGGAGCTTTCTGCGGATGGAGGCGGCGCGGCCGGAGAGCTGTCCTGGGCTGGGGGACGTGTGGCCCCGGCTCAGGGGTGCTGAGGTCCCCGGCAAGTCACCCTGGGGAAAAGATGGGACATGGCCCCAGGGTCAGCCCATGCCAGTCACAGAATCATGGAAATATGGAACCACAGACTGGTTTGGGCTGGAAGGGACCTTAAAGCCCACCCAGTGCCACCCCCTGCCATGGGCAGGGACCCCTCCCACTAGCCCAGGTTGCCCAAAGCCTCATCCAGCCTGGCCTTGAACCCCTCCAGGGATGGGGCATCCACAGCTTCTCTGGGCACCCTGGGCCCCTGCCTCACCCCCCGCACAGGAAAACATTTCTTCCTCACATCTCATCTCCATCTCCCCTCTTCCAGCTTCAAACCCTCACCCCTGGTCCTGTCCCTGCCCCCCCTGATCCAGAGCCCCCCCAGCTCTCCTGTAGCCCCCTTTCAGCACTGGAAGGTGCTGGAAGGTCTCCCCGGAGCCTTCTCTTCTCCAGGCTGCACACCCCCAACTCTCTCAGCCTGTCCTCGCACGGGAGCTGCTCCAGCCTCGGACCATCTCCGGGGCTCCTCTGGCCCCGCTCCAGCAGCTCCGTGTCTGTCCTGTGCTGAGGACCCCAGAGCTGGGGGCAGCACCTCAGGGGGGGTCTCAGCAGAGCGGAGCAGAGGGGGACAATCCCCTCCCTCACCCTGCTGCTCACGCTGCTGGGGATGCCCCCAGGACACGGGGGGTTTCTGGGCTGCCCGGGGGTCCCTCAGTTACCTCCAGGTGCTCGTGGCTGGGCCAGGAGCCCAGCTCAGCCCTGCGGGAGACGGGCCCCAGCTCCACGGAGCGAACCCTCTCGGCGAACTTGAGGGAGCACAGCGTCTCGCTGGTGTTCTTCTCGGCGGGGGAGACCTGCGGGCAGGCGGGAGCGGGCAGAAAGTCACCCCATCAGCTGCCTGCACCCCCCTGGGGCCCCCGTGAGATGCTATTATTAACCTGCTGCTCCCAGGATAGCCTGGTCCACCCGTGCCCGGGTCAGCCACATCCCCTGTCACCAACTGCCCCGGCACGAGGGACAGCCAGGAGAAGCTGTGGCAGGTGGCAGGGGCTCAGGCACCCCCTGAGGGGGCTCAGGGTGGGGGGGTCAGGGCAGGGATGAAGGAACTGCCAGAGACTAAAATCCTCCCCAAAGAGAGGGGACGGGGAGATGCCACCACTCAAGGACACCGTGCCCATAGGGACAGCAGGCAGGGGGTGGAGGGGGGGGGGACATGGACAGTACTGTGGACCCTCAGTTCATCCCCCATCCCTTGTCCTCATCTGGGCCACAGCGACAGGGACAGAGCTGCCTCTGACCCTGTGGTTAGAGACTGGAGGATGTCCCCATGTGCCAGCCCAGTCCCCTGCTCCCAGCCCAGCTCCTGCCTCCAGCATCCCTCCCTCCTGCCAGCCCAGTCCCCTGCTCCCAGCCCAGCTCCTGCCACCAGCATCCCTCCCTCCTGCCAGCCCCGTCCCCGGCTCCCAGCCCAGCTCCTGCCTCCAGCATCCCTCCTCCTGCCAGCACCGGGGCGAGCAGGGACCGAAACCACCCCGCAGTCCCCCCCGCCCGGCCGTGGGGATGCCGCCAGCCACCCAGTCCCAACCTGGACCATCATGAGGGTCTTGCTGTCTCCGCTGAGCGAGTCCTGCAGCAGGTAGGTCAGCTTGGAGTTGCGGAAGGGCACGTGGCCCTGGCGGGAGCGCAGGGCGTAAATGACGTCGCCCAGCGCCGAAAGGGACTTGTTGATGTGCTGCGCCTCGCGGAGCCGGCTGCCCTCCGCGCCCGACCGCCCGACCCGCTCCGATCCTGCCAGGTCCACCAGGTTCAGCTTCCCTGGGGACACACACAGGCAAAACCCCCCCCGGCCCCGGCCGGCGTCACCTGGGGGTGCCGCAGCCCAGACGCCGCGGTGAGGGGCTCACTGCCTGGCCACCCACCTGTGGTGCGCAGCCCCGTGCTGCGGTCGAGGCCGCGGACGGTGACGATGAGGAGGGCGTGGGAGCGGGAGCTGTGCTCGTTCAGGTTGGTGCACTCCGTCGCCCGGTTGACGTGGCCAGACTCGAAGACCTGGTGGAGCCCGGGGAAGGGGGAGGTGGGGGGGTGAGGCCAGCCTGCCTCAAACCCGCCACAGCCCCCCCATGACCCAGGGACCCCCGGAGATGGAACCCGAGTGACAGCCCTCCACGAGGTGCCTGGTCCATCAGGGTGATGAGCGCTGTCAGGTCTCAGCCTGGGTGACGCCCGAAGGCAGAGGGTGACAGGCAGGGCCCTGCGGTGACAGCCGGCACCCTGCTAATCCCCTGGGACCCACCCAGCCCCCGTGCTGTTATTTTTAACTCCCCTACAGCTCACCCCATGGGACAGTGACCGTCACATCGCACCCGGGGACCTATTTTGGTCTCTGTCACTCTCCGGTGCTTCAGAAACCCTCCCAAACCCACGGGTCACCCCCACCCAATTCATCACACCCCCGGTGCCCCCCTCCAGCTCCCACTGCCCCCCATCTCCCCCCCACCTTGTTGATGTCCTCCACGCTCTCCACCTTCAGCTCCGTTAGCCCGGGCACGTAGAGCTGCCCGCTGCCGTCGGGGCACAGCTTGATCTCCAGCTTCTCCTGCGGTTCCTTCCCCAGCAAGTCCCTGGCCAAAGGGGGTACTCGTCACCGTCCCCACCCTGGGGGGGGGGGATGCCAGCCACCGGCTCTCCCCTGGCACAGCTCAGGGCTGTGTGCCAAGGCTGCCGGAGCAGCCGGCTCCTCCCAGGGATGCTCCACATCCCACGCTGGCTCTCCGTGTATCCGCTCCCACTCTCCCAGGGCCACGCTCCCACCCTCCCGGGGCCATGCTCCCACCCCCCCAGGGCCACGTTCCCATCCCCACTCTCTATTGTCCCTCCCGGTCCCCATTCCCCACAGATGTGCTCCCAGTCTCCTCCCAGCCCCTCCTGCCCACGAAGAAAATATTTCTCATGCTCCCAGTTTGTAATCTCTAAATATAACGGCGGGGAGGCAGGGGCAGGGAGGAGAGGGGGCCACGGCCTCGGGGCTGGGGGAGTGGCAGTGGCGGCAGGAACTCGAGGGAGAGAGCTTTGGAAGGGCAGCGTGCAGTGAAAAATTTAATAAATCCTTGCACGGCCAAATGCAGAGCCCAAGGTGCTGGGAACAGCCAAAGATGCGGAGGAGGGCAGCGCAGGGTGATCGCCCACCCATCCAGCTCCCCAGCAGCTCCACTCCCCCCACCAGCAAGCTTCCTCCCAGCTCCCTGTACCTGAGTGCTTCGTTGTAAATCTCCGCGGCGCTGACGCTGATGGCGTAGTCCCAGTCGGCCGCCTTGCCCCGCACCTCGGAGAAGAGGAGCTGCAGGGCTCGCTGGTTGATCCCCGGGTTTGCTGCCGTGCCCTGATGGACAGAGGTGGGAAATGGGGGGAGAAAGGGGGGGAAACACCCTCTTGCATTTTATTCTGCATTTTTCTTTTCTGAGCAGGAGCAAAGCCCAGGGGAGGGTTGCCCAAAGCCCTTGGCAGCAGTGGTGACCACCGCTGGTGGCACCCCGGGTCCCAGCTGGTCCCCAGCCCAGTTTAAGGATGGGGCCGAGACTGGGCATGGCAGGATGGGAAGCCAAGGAAGAGGAGGGGAGCAAAGCCAGGCAAGTTCACCTCCATCGTGTAGGTTTTTCCTGCCCCTGTCTGCCCGTAGGCGAAGATGCAGACGTTGTAGCCGTCAATGCAGGAGGTGACCAGGGCTTGAACCTCCTGAAATACCTGGGGGGGACCCATGGAGCGTCAGGAGAAGGTGCCTGTGGTCACCCCCCCACGTGAGCAGTGTCTCCATCCCCACGGGACAGCGGCACCCACCTCCTCCTGGGACGCTTGCGGAGGGAAGACCTTATCCAGCTCGAAGGAGACCTGCTTTCCCTTGTGCAGGAGGTGCAGGACGGCGTCATCGTCGGCATCGAAGGTCACCGCATTGGCCGCCTCCGGGCCCTCGCCATCCTCCTTTGTGATGGGGCGGACTCGCCCGAAAACGCGGATGTTCCCTGGGGTGTGGGGAGAGGGGGGAATGCAGAGATGGTGTCACCCCCGGCACATCTCGGTGCCACCCCCAGGCAGGGGCTGAATGCTGGATGTACCCCAACACCAACAGAAGCATCCCATCGCCCACCCCGGCATCGCACGGGGATGCAGAGCACCCAAGCCACGGTGCTGCGGTGCCAGGGGGTGATGCTCCCCTGTCCATCCTGTCCCCGCTCAGGGACATACTCCCCCACGATGGCATCTGCCACCCCCCGCCACGCACCTTTCAGCCGCACCAGCTCATTGTGACACTTCTTGCGAAGCTGCAGCTCCCGCCGGTACTTGCGCAGCAGCTCCCGGTTGGTGCTGTGCACCTCCTCGATGGCCTGGCCGATCTGGGG
>VZTO01010866.1:0-10692 GCA_013400615.1 Syrrhaptes paradoxus
TTCACCCTTTCAAAGACAGGGATTCAGTCAAAAGATGGCATACCAACTGATGTGATGCAGGTATGGAGGGTTTTTTTAGCAGTGGGGAGAAAAATTGTTTATTTAAAAAAATGGTAAACTGTTATCTAGCCAAGTGTTGATGTACTTCCAGTGCAATTAACATGTTTACAGACTCTTCCACTAGTAAAACTGCACTATTGCTCATGTAATGGGGGGAGGGGGGGGAAGGAACAGGAACATTCTAGTCATTCTTGTGTGTCAGTTTTTTCTTTAATCATGCTTTACTGCAGGCTTTTGGATCTTTGTTTTGGTTTATGCTAAGATTCCTGATCTCTTTTCTCTTTACTCTCTTTACTAACTTCAGCTTAAAATTTTCTTGATGTCTTGTCATCTGGCTGGTTTTAGCTTCTGTTTTCCTTCCTCTTTACTGCATCTCACATTTCTCTGCCTTTACTATTAAAATGGAGTTTGTTTCATACTTTTTGAAAACACTTTTAGAAGGACTTCTCTAGAAGTGGAGGAGTCTATGAACCTGTCAGAGGGCAAGTGAAAAGTAAAACAACAAGATGGTTTGAGGAGGGGGATAAAATAGAGTTGTTTAGTTTGACCTAGAGAGAGAATTACCTCAGAAAAACTGCAATAAAATTAAAAAATATCAGAATTAGTAAAAACAGTTTAGGAAACTTCTCACATTACTCCATCCATGAAGTTTTGGAACCATCAATAATCTCTAACATTTCAGTGAAGGAAAGAAATCTCTTAGAGAGATTTTTCATACAGACAAGAAGCAGAAGTCCTCAGGTGCAGTGTTCTTAACTGGTGTTTCACTGGCTTTCTGTATACAAGCTCTGTTTGTACCCCCAAGGCCAGCAATGTCAATAGAATTGAGAGCAGAAAATCTCCTTACAATGTCAAATATCTTATGCAAAATATTTCTTTATATTGTAGCTTAATGTATTTGGGATACTTTAATATAGTCCTCTCACAACTACACACTTAGTACAATGACTACTCTTGTTACATGTTGGTATACTTCCTTCATCAGATTTCTGCATGTATCAGATAATGTTAGCATGACTTTTAAGATTTAAAAGGATACTTGTGGTAATAAACTTCAGGTTTTACAATACAATGCTGTCTGTCTTGGAACTTGGTTACCCTGTTGATCCAACAGAGACCCTCTCCTACAGTGAACCTGATCTAGGCTCCCTTTGAAAGCCTCTCTATTTAAACAAGCCCTCCAGGACAAGAGATGAGCTAGGTTCTGGTTTAGTTTCATTTTGTGGAATACTACTGCTGATGTACAAGTCTGCATTACTTTTGCATGCAGATTTACTGTTGTATTGTAAACACTTAGAATGTCTTTGAAATAAGTGGAGTATAAATGAAGGAAAATATATCAAAGGAGAGCTCCTGTTGCTACTGTGCAGAGTTGTGAGCTGTTTCTGTCTTTTGCTCTTTTAATGAGAATACTTAAAGCTTCAGACAGATGCCAGACTTTAATGACTTAAACTTCAGTGCTAAAAATCACTGAAGCACACCTCTCAGGTTGTACCTGGTAGAGCATAAAATTTGTGATGGGAAATTTATCTGGAAATTGCAAGATTACAGACATAACACAAAGGCAAAGTAATACTGCAGGTAGAAGCCCCATGCTTCACCTGCAATGCATTGAGATTTTAAGGCAGCCTAAGATACACTTGTGCCACTTGACAGGTGTTCAGTATTGTGCAATTAGCTGAAGCAATAAGCTGTGCTCTGAATGACAGCTGACATCCTGTAACACTTGCAAACAGAAGTTCTACTTTATGGTGTCCTTCAGTGCAGCCGTATGGATCGTCCTGTCTGTGGTGTTGGTGCGTTACGGCAGCAGATTGCTGTGTAGTGGGGTGAGGCAAGGCTGGAGAGCCTTCTGGTGAAGAGGCTCAGTGCATAGCACAGTGTTGGTGGAAGCTTGTTATGAGAATGCCGCAGTACAGAAGTCAACAGGTAAGGAAAGCTCAGGGGTGATGACCGACAACTCTACAAAATCCAACCTCAAGCCTTCATTTAAAGGTGGTTCATGGCTTGAATGCAGTATCTAGGAGTAGGAGGGGAACGGGAAGGGACTGGAAATAAATCCTTTGGGCGATCTGCAGAAAGACCAATAAACTGTTGGGTAGACAGACTTAGTGAAGCATGAAGTTTGCTACCACAAAATGAATCAAAAATACTTTGAACAAATTTGAATTGGCATCACAAGTTTAGACTGGCTCAGCTTTTTGTGTTATCTACCTGTGGTAGGTTTTATTAGGCTTTAGGAGCCCTGGCACTTCCTTTAACAGTGTCTTCAAAGGGAAGGGAAATAATTCTTTGTTCATCAGACTTGCCTTGTGTTCACAAAAATATGACTGGTAGCATTTTTGTAAGTGAATTCAGTTGAGTCAAAGAAATTCCTGACTCACCACCAATATTTTCTCCAACTAGAACCCAGTATCTTAACATTGCAGCTGTCTAGCTCCCTGGGTTCAAAGGTTAGTAGAAAAATCAGCTATTGTGTTTTGCATATACAATTAGATGCTAGAATTTAGTAAGTAAAGGATCCATCTGATGCTTACAGGCAGATCAACTTACTAGGAGGGTTGATAATATTGTAATCCATACTGCCCTTTAAGGCTGAGCTCCCCATAAAGCAGCTTCTGAGCTGTTTCAGTTTTTAGCCCAGGTTTTAATGACACTCGGAAATTTTTTTATTGCTCTCTGTCCCAATGCTAGTTACCTGGTCTTGTGAGTTATAGCCCTAAATGTCATATATGCAAGGACATTCAGTTTAGAAGAGGGAGAGAACATAAATCAAAAATTAAAAATAGAATTTAGGTTAAAACTGGATTTGTTCCGGCTTTGTGCCTGGTGCTCTATAGGTCATTCTCACTGAATACAACAGTTTATTAAAATAAGCCTGCTTATTTGGGCTTGATAATCTTAAAGGTCTTTTCCAACCTAAGTAATTCTGTTATTATTGATTACCTTCAGGAAATGCACTCTTCTTATGTAATTTTAAGTTGATTAAAAAGAAACAAATCGGCGAGTGATTTTAATTTCTGAGGGGTGTAAATTTACAACTATGTAGGCTTTAATTTCATACAAAGATAATTATTTCTGTTATTGCTTTTTATGCAGCTTTGTGAAGTATATCTGGAGGTAGCAGCTAGTATGTTGTGTTCTGCTCTGAACTCTTAAACAGCTCTTATCACTTCATTATCTTTGCTCGGTAACCAGACATCTTAAGCACTAGATGTTTTCTGCCATTCATTTGCTTTAGAAATAAAACCAAGAATTTTTCCTAACAAAATATCTTTTGCTGTGATATCAGTTTGCTGTTTTATAAGGAATAAATATTTTTCTTTCCAAGTAGTTTAATTTACTGTAAAAAGTTACAAAATAAGTCTTTTATGTTAAATAAAAGCACCATGGCTTAGCAGGAATGTAGTTTTCCTGTTCTCTTGGACCTTATTGTTAAGTATATTTTGTCACTAGGACTATCTGTTGGCTCTGTGAGGTTCAGTACATAACTGGAACAGTTATAATCTAAGTAATCAGTATGAGATGTTTTGTCTAGTGTCCTCTCCTCTTAATCTGTTACTTAAATAAATAGAAATAATTTACATTATGGGTTGTGCTTGAAATTGTAAAATAGAAGTCAATGAAAATGATTGCATTGATGGTTAGGGAAACATATCAAGTTTGGCTTTGCAGCTTGCGGTACAAGACTACTGGGGAGAAGTGAAAGGGAGAGAGAAGGAAAGAAGGAGGACAATTCCTGTTATTAACTATGTAGTTCAGAAATTTAGAGCAGCCAAGCAGTGAGAATACACGGACATGAGAGCGAAGGCAGTTTGCAGAGTGGAGAGGCCCAAGACCACTAAACTGTTGCAGAAAAGGAGAAACCAAGCCCAGATAAACTGAGACTTCTGTTCTAATCCATTTCAATTAAAAATCAGCTGTGGTTGCTCAAACCACCTTTATCAGTGTTTTAAGCTAAAAAGATTGATTTAGTGCTGGCATATGTGAGGAGTGCCAACACAGTCCTTTCTTTTGTTACATTGCAATAAACTGCAATCCAGGGGCATAATGAAGCACAACTTGAAAAGGGAGCATGTGTTTGTCCATTGGTCGTAATTTAGCAAACACACACCTGTTATCTATTTCATTATTATTACTGCTGCCAGTTTGATTCTTATCACAAGTCTAATTTGGTTGATTAGATAGCACTCAATTACTAGAGTTAACTGATCATATTGGTATCTTGGCCTTTTAAAAAGTTACATTATTTGTAGAAAAACTTGAAAGAGGGACCTGAATTTGCCACAAAAGTTGATGCACCAGAAGGCAAATAAAAACCGTATTGTCATTAAACAAAAAATTGTAGGGTTTAATTTAAGAGTTCTGTGTGTATAAAGTCAAATATTGTGTATGAACAGCCTTATTAAAAAAATATAGGGCTGTCCTACTATTTCCTTCCCATTCCGAAGGATAGAAGAGGTGAAGATGAATCCATTCTATGATAAAACATTTCAGAAGCCTTTTGCAGTAGTAACTAGTAGTTAAAGAACTTGATACAAGCTCTTTATTTGAGTGGTCCTGGATCTTCACATTTTTAAAAAGTGCACAATTTGCATGGGGGCAGTTGTTTTGTTTGTTCTGTAAAAGAGGACCCTTTCATGTATCCAGTTTAGCATTTGACCATGCAAACTCTACACTTGGTGCAATGGAGGTTAGTAACTTCTGGGCTGAGACGGCTGAGGAATTGAAAGGAGCAAGACTAGGATGTTTTAAATTGGATTAGTCTACAGTGAAATTTTAGCTTGGGATCACAGCTGTAATTTCACTTCCTCTTGATTTCCCTCTTCCCATAAAGAGCTTAGCATGCTAGCTTTAACCAGATTTCTGATTATATGGCATATGTGTTTGCAGTCTGTTACTGTTGGGTGCCTTATAGGCTCTGGCTGTTCAAGCTGAGAAGCAGCTGTGGAGTCTTTTCAATGGTGCATACTGGCTCAGTTCAGCATTGCACTAACACGCTGCTTGTGATTGGCTTCAGGTGCAGGTAGAATTAATTCCCATCTAGCTACAAAAGACCACACAGACATACAGAAGGAAGAAAGACTTACTAGGCTGTAGTGATCAACACTTTATGTTGAAATGCTTAATGATCTTAGTTCTACTTATTTATTCTGTATCACATAAATACTGTTAAAGTTAGCCCTCGTCTTCTAAATATCTGGTAAGTTGCATGTGCTGAATGAATCTGGAGATTTATCCTAGTCTTTTCTGGTGAGATGCTAGGTTCATTAATACTTGATCACCTGATGGCCTTGAAAACACCTGTCATGGCAAATCTGACCCGTATCAAGCATGAACATTTATTATTTCTGTCAATCTATAAGCATACACGGTAGACAGTTCCTGTTAACTTCAGGCCAGTTGCGAGAGGGTGAACAATAACTAGTCGGGGCAGAGACTTAGGGAATTGCCAATATGCTAGATAAAGTATTGTTAAAGTCTGCAAGAGCAAAGTGACACTTTCAAAATTCTTTGAACTAATTTGCACCAGCAAAGCAGGTTTGTGCTAGATCCACCCTCCAAGTGAAAGGCAAGAACATCTGCATGGAATTAGACCAAAAGCATTACCAGCCTCTTCATAGGACAAGCTTATGCTTATAGAAGTGTTGTAAGAACGTAAGTATACAGGGATACTTATTACCCCAGGTTATCACCTCATCAGTTGGTAGTTCATTGTGTAAGGATTTTAAGATACTTTGATTGTCTGTCTTTGTTTTAAATAATTTTTATTTTGTTATTTTTTCTCTGCACACACTTTATTTTAAGCTCATTTATTCTTTTGTTACCCAGAATGTCTGTGGCAGTATGTTCCCCATTGAATAAGATTGTGCGGAAAAACTCCTTCTGTTTTAGAGTTTCTGCTTAGTAATTAAAAATATGTTGATGTTACAAAGTGGAGAAAGTTGTACTTCTGTTATGTAAAGAAAGTAAAGGAAGGGTGGCTAGTCTATGCCTTCCATAAGCAGCACAGAATAAAAAAAATGATCAACCACTGTCTTGGTTGTTTCTTGTAAGCTACTGGTGATAGGTATTAGCTACCTAGCAACTGAAAATACCTGGTTTGAAGTCTGACATAAGGAAAAGTTAACTCAGTGTTTGTGGTATTATTTGTGAAATGTCTGGAAAACAGAAATTTATCACAAGGAGAAACCAAATAGATATATTCCATATAACTGAATTATTTTGACGCAGTAGTCTAAGTAGATGTTAAGGTTCACAATTTAAGTAGCTGTGAATGGGAGTTGGCTGGGTGGTTGTGGAGTTGCTGAGTCAGTATGTATTTAAGTCTCTATGGGTATTTTGCCAGCTCTTTATTTTTACATAAACATTGGCCAGAGCAGCATATACAAGTTGAGTAATGTTTTGTGTTTGTTTCTCTGCAGTCTGTAATAGATCTGCTAAATGTTGGACTGAACTAAAAATCCAGGATAGAAATGTTGCTTCCGTGCCTAGCCTGCCAACAATATTTACGCTAATGATTTCTTTTAAAAGAATTCAATATTCTAAAGTCTTTCACAACAATTTGTCAAAATTTTACCAAAAATATTTTGATTATGATAGCTTAAAACAATTATTTGAACAAGGAAACAAAAAGCAAATCAGGGATTAAAATACATCAATGAGAATATTGGTAGTCTGCTCAGTACATTGTGTGATATTGTATATTTCTACTAGCTCTGTTTGCTCTGAGCTATTATGGTAAAAACTACTCCTCTAGGTTCAGACTGAACAGCATGTGTAATGTCTGTGACAGTTTGAGTCCTTGGAGAAGGAGCTGGTTGAACAGAGTAGTCTATTCAGATAAATGTAGGGGATTCATTCACATGGAAATCATTCCTGGCACAGTTGATACCAAGTACAAGTGAAAGAGGAAACAAAAACATGCCAGAAAGGACTGCACTCCCTGCACCAGTAAATCAGCAGAGCTTCATTGTTCACCATATCCATAAGTTATGTTACATCGCATCAGTCTCACCCAAAGTTTTAAGAGGTACTGGTGAGACATAGTCCTACAGGAAAAGATTACTTTAAATTCATTTGAAACCTGATTCTTATTTATGTGTATAAATAAACCTTGTTATGCCATTATAGCAGCAAACTTTTAAGTGATTTTCATTTTCCTTAAAAGCCGTAGATGTTTTTCTATAGTACTGGAAAGTTGAGTGAGTCTAGTTTAAACTGATAAAGAGGGTAGAAAAAAAAATGCAGAGCTAGCTGGTACCAGTAAAAGCCTGGTAGGAAATCTGTATTTTTTTGAATTTTTCTGTGTCATATGTGCTTCCACTAGGAGGAGTTGTCATCATATCCCTATGCTGTAAGAGTATCAGACTTATGCTTTAATTATTTAACTCATTTGGAAAAATGCAATTACTTAGAGTTACAATGTGAAATATCTGTCAAGTTCACCTATATATTGGCTTGTTGTACTTACTGCTAATTGGTATCAATATAAGGATGAAAGGAAACTTGCAGCTAGTGATATCTTACAAGCAAACTTATGTTTATCATATGCATTTAGGGCAAAAACTTACAAGATTACAATTTCTTTTGAATTTCAAGTTTTCCATAGAATATTGTGACAATTTGACAATTTCAAAGTTTTAAATTGTGTTTTAATAGTCACAGTTAAGATAAAAGCTTGAAATGAAGTGCCAGGATGTCTAGAAAGCCCAAGAAAGAGGCAAGTAGGGAAAAAGTTAAATCTCGTATGTGCACAGTCTTAGGATTTTTTTGGTTTGTTTAGTAGTTTTTGTTTAACACCTATGTTGCAAATACTGATTAGGAATTAGAAATATGGTGGTTTAGAAGGTCTAATGGAACATACTTTCATTTGCATTTTATATTCAATGTAGTACAGTTACTGCTTGGATTTAAGTGCTTCCTTTGATCTGTTTGCAACTCAGGTGTTGCGAGGCTGTGGTACACAGTTTTGCTTTGTTTCTTATACTGTTTTCCAGTTCTCATCTCTTTTCATCAAATCATGAAATATGATTCTAGTATATGTATGTTTTGGTAGTTTTTCAGCAATACAGCTTCTGCATAGTCTCCTGTGGGACAAAGATATAGAGACCTTACTCAAGCCTGTCCTTTCCTTAAAGAGAAGGGGACTGCTTAAGACATGCGTCAATTTAGTATGTATAAAAGACTTTCAGATCATTCAGGAACAAAAGAAAACAGATGTTTAAACCTCTTGGGTATCACAAACAAGAACTGAAGTTTTCTGTGCAGCTTTAATATTTCTTTCTCTAAGGGCCTTGATTTTTGCACTGAGTCAAACAGCTACAGTGACTTGTACTGCTGCCACTCCCTAGCTGTCTTCCCCGTCTCTTTGCTGTAGTTGTTTCCACAACACAGTTGGCAGAAATACGAAAGTCTGTGCCTCGCTTGCTTTATTTCGCAGTCCAAGATGGATTAAAAGGGTGTATCCTTACATGCAGACTGTGATTTGGATGGCAGAGACCATAACCTGCAGCAGAATTTGAGAGATTTAATGTCTCAGATTTGCGCTTTTGCTGTTTGACTACTTCCTCATCATTGCTTGCTTTGTGCCAGCACAAGATTTTCTGTAGCTGTACAGTGAAGGAAATAAGAGACCTGATTTGACTTGAAATAACAACCCCCTCCTCTGGGTCATTTTCTCTGCCAGATGAAGTCTGTGATCCCCCTCACTGCGTGGTCAAGCAAATGCTGTTGCTGGCACAGCAAATAAATCAGTGCAAGGGAGAAACGAACACCTCAAGTTGGAAGCTAATAATAGATGGTAGCTACATAAACTGCTTCAGCAGTGCTGCCATCAGACATGTAACCACAGCTGAAAGCAACTGAAGACCAATGGTTGTAGTCACTGAATTTGACAGAGAAAAGCAAAGCAGTGTTCAGTGTTTAATTGGAATATGAATAAATTTATTCTCTATTCGTTTTTACAGGTTTTATTCATGTCTCTTGAAAGCACAGTAGCTAAACACTTGATAGAACTATAAGAAAATTGTTCTTTTACAGTATACTAAGTGCGCATTTGGTATAGACAAGGTATTTCCACATTTGTGGACAACAAATCTCCACGTTTTATGTGGACAGTACAATATCAGTTTATGTTACCTTAGGAGTCTCAGATGAATTAATTTTAATGAGGTCTGGGTAGGAGGAAAAAAAGGAAAAATGAGACTAAACACAAATAAAAATTGCATGCCAGTTAGCCAAAGTCCTTGGGCATGAACATTGGAACAGGCTGCCCAGGGAAGTGGTGGAGTCACCATCCCTGGAGGTGTTCAAGAAACACGTAGATGCGGTGCTTAGGGACATGGTTTAGGTGGTGTTGCGTTGATGGGTGGACTTGATGATCCTTGAGGTCTTTTCCAACGTTAATGATTCCATGGTTCTATAATTCTCTGACTTTTTTTAAATTTTGCTTTTACCCAGAACAAAATTTATTTTTCAAGTTTTTTTTAAATTTATCTGCCAAAGTAAAAAAAAAAAAATCTGTTGTCTCTTCAGCACAGAAGAAGGCAAAATTGAAAATACAAGTATATTTCTAAATTTTTTGAGAATATGATGTACAACCTAACAGTAGTTTAACATAGTTTATGTCAGCCATTACTGTATACTGTCAGCAGCATGGTATGCACTGTGCAAATGCATAGTGCCTTTGGAGTGGTCTAATTTATTTGTTTAGGCAGTTAATACTTAGGATGCTGGTTGCTTTGACTCTGCCAGCTTACCCCAAATTACTTAAAACCCCAGTAAGTATTTATTTGCATTCTCCACATGGATAAATGTATTTCTTTTAAATAGCCAATGTGACTCATTACACAGGAGTGTCAGTCTTTGAATCTATTTTAAATTGGATATCTAAGAAACATTCTCAATGCTTTCTTCTGTTTTTCAGTAGGAAGCTGAACCAATTGAAATAATACACTGGAAAAAGTATAAATTCAGCTATGTGATACTATTTATAAAAAACTCTGATTTTATAATAAAGCTAGCTATACCAGATAACATTTGCACTGAAGGTTCATGTTCATTAATTTGTCCCATTATTTTTCCTTCTTCTGTTCAGTTAATCTCTCCCAGCACAGTATGAGATTATTAAAATGAAGAAAGTACATTAGATACATGGTTTGATAGATATTTTAGAAATTGCTAATTACCGTTGCCTGTGCTCTTTTGACAACTGCCTTAATTTTATAGATATTTTAATTGTAAGACTGCATGTTTTTTTCCGTTCTGTAATATAAATGACACTAGAAAGAAGTTAACTAAATAGATTACTTCTGTTCTTTTTGTGGTCAAGCTTACTGAGTACCTGCTCATGCTTCCCCCCCACCATATGTATACTTTCAGATTTTTTTCTGAGATCTATCAGTTGATTGTTCCACTTCCTTCGCATGCTGCCTTATGGAAATAGCTTGACCTCATATTTTCTCCTTTTACAGTACTGTGATAGTATCCTGGCTCTTTTACTACTGTTTCAACTCTCCATGCTTACATAATACTGAGAATAGTTGTATGTCAACAGCTGATTCATAAAGTGCAGAAGGCATTACTAGTTTAGGTTGTTGAAGGTTGTAGTGGCCAATTATCAGGCCAACA